>MKEJ01076177.1:0-14552 GCA_001753735.1 Embelia ribes
CTTTAAGGTATAAAATATAATATTATAGGAACGAAAAGGAAATATTAAAAAATGAAAGGAAAAAAATAAAGATGGAAAGAGCGAGGGCAGTAATAGGTTTATTTTTTAAGATAATGTGATTTATCTAATTTTAAATTATGGAAAATTATATTAGAGAGATAGAAAGATAGATACATATTATTATTAACTAATAAGAGCACAGTAATCACTACCATTATTATAAAATGGCTAATCATATAATAATATCAATTTCAATTCTACAATACCAGCACAGAGACTGCATTGAGGTTTTAATTTTCAATAATTTGTATGGATGTGCATGTTTGATTGAGCAATCAAATGATTATACAAATTAGTTCTCTCTTACTAAATTTAAGATTTCCAATAATGAGTCAAAACGTCCCATATATGGATGGTTTGTTCAGGAAATTTTCTCATTATAGAATCATTTTTCAATTTCATTGTCCTATTTATTTATTTTTTTAGCTACAAAAATATTAAACTTCCTTTTATATTCAAGTAAATCATAACGGTAAAATCATCGGCTAAAGAGTAGTCCTTAACACAAGGGCAAGAATAAAGGAAAATGCAATAAATTTGAATTATATCTATAATTACAAGATAATGTAAAAGATAATAAATTTGAATTATTTCTATAATTACAAGACAATGTATAAACAAAAGTGAGAATATATTAGTTCCATTGGGCATTCACCCTTAGATTTAGAAATAACAGCATTTATAACCAACCCAAATAAATTAAACCTTAATATATAGCTGGCATTTTCGGGTCTGACCCGACCCGAGATGAATTGCACTTTTACCCGACCCGATTGGGTTGGGTCAGGTTGGGTCGAGCCAATTTTGGATTTTCTTGCCATCCTTACATACACAGTATGATGGCACTATCGATCACGTACACACTAATAGATGTTCTGAGTTTATTTTTTCATATACACAATGGGGTTTTTCGGCACAATCCAAAAGTAAATTACTTTTATACTTATTACTTAAAAGTACAATTGTATATTTTGCGTATCAAGAAAAAGTGTACTTTCTTAATTTTTGGAAGCGCAAAAATATATTTTTGTAGACACTACAAGATATATTACTTTTGCCAAGAAAATATTTCCTCGTTAAATGCTCAAATTTTGTCGCTATTGATTTTCGTTGTTGAAAGATTTTCCTCGTAGGGTTCCTCGCTATACCACCTATGACGACCAATTATTTTTTCCTCTTACATGGACCATGTTTAACGAGGGAATCTACTTGCTGTTATATATCTTTTGCTTTAAAACATCTTCATGCTAAAAAGGATATAAGTCGTATCAAAAGGAGATAATTTCCTCGTTGTTGCTACTCATTTACCAAAAAACCAATATGCATTTATAATTGATCAATTCCTTGTCAAATCTTAAAATATTATTCAAATTGTAATATGATTATTACCAATTCGTAGGCAATAGTCTAGAGGATGCTAATTTGTATCAATATTTAATTTAAAATTAATTTTTGATCATTGTGAATAACAACATAGTAAAAAATAAAAAATAAAGATCAAAATTCATATCGACACATAACAAAAGCAAATCCTTCATATAACTAAGTACCAAAAAGCAACAATATTCGGCGACACATTACACTTGTTAACGAAAACATTAATTCACACTTTCTGCAATTCATCAATACTAAACATTCAACTAGTAGCGAAAAACTAAATATTAACCTAAGTTGCATTAAGTCTTAATTCGAATAATAGGAAAAAAAAAGGGACAAAAGTACTGAAAATCATAGGGATAAAAATTCTTCTCCATGATTGCTCTGTCTCGATGATAGATTGTAAAGTGATCAAGTCTGCAAATAAGAAATACAAACCATAAGGTCAATCTCACCAAAAAAGTGCTATTATGCTTTACTAGAAAACAATTATACGCTATTACATTGGAATAAAATAAAATAAAAATAAGAAAGGGAGTCTTAAGATAATATGCTAAGAAAGATAATATTCTGTAGTTTACTGTAGCGTTTTGGGAAATAAAGTTATTAAGCTCAGTACAAACATTGTAAAATTGGCATATAGGCGTGAAATTTTGCATTTCTATTCTGTGATGGATGGAAACGCATGCATGAATTATTGAAATTGGGGGTTTTATGAGCTGCCAGTAACTATTAGAGGCTACCTTGGCCTACAACTCATGTCCGGTGGACAAGAAAAGTCCATTCCATAACAATATCGGACCATTTCATCATTGCAGAAATCTCAGTGAGTAATGCACAGAAATTCTTTGGGGAACGCAGATTCGTCCTCAAATTGGAATGACAAAGAATATCAAATATCTGCAGTATTTTCTAGCAACAACAACTAGAAACAAGCGTCCTGTCAAAAACACATCAAAGGCTGGAACTTGTAGTCAAGAAAGCTGCAAGAATACGTGGAAGAGGGATAAGAAGAAAAAGTTCAAGCATTTAGTATCGAACTCAAATTTTCATCATAAAAAACCATAAAACTGACCCTATATTTAGCACATTGATATATTATGGTAAAATACTACTAGATAAAAAAAAAACTCTTCACATTTGCATGTAAAAAATAAAAAAATTGGAAGAAAACTGCTTTCATGCTTGCAAGTTGCATGTATAAATGCATCAATTAAGGAGACAACCTCCATTTCTTGTTACTTATTCTCATGAAACATTCTTGAGCTAAATAAAAATGTATCATGAGAATATATGGGCGTGGCTTTTGGTGGCATACATTCTTGGGTGGTTAAAAGCTAACATAAAGTAGCTTTACATATTAACTACAAAAGAAATTCACACACTATTCATGGAGCCAATTTCAGACAGTTAATATGAATATGTAAAATGAAGGTTTCAACGATCAAAACCAAACGATAATTGCACAGCTTCCCCCCATGTTTCTACACCTATATTCATAATTCTTCTTCAATCTTATTACAAACAAAATAACAACTGACAGCCTTCTAAATTTTCTCAACCTGATAACCTAAGAGCATACCCACCAGTCTTTCTCAAAAAACCTTCTTTCTAGAAACTAGAATTTTTCTTTCTCTCTATTATAGATATCATTACATAATAAATGTATGTATATCCAAGGGAGGGATAGACCCGCACTGATGAGAGAGATAAATAATTTAAAAAAATAATAATAATTAAAGAAAGAGGTAACAGTAAATTTCTTGGCCTGAAAAATCACTTTCGATTTCTGGAAAGAAAAGATTGATGTGCAGCATTTCTTTGCATATTTCCAAGAAACAGAAATTAAATGCATATTTCAAAAGACTAGTGGGAATGCTTATTAGGTTAGACAAAAACCCCACAAAAAGTTACGAAAATAAGCATATTGATTAGACATAAATGCAATGTGGATTGAATAAGAACACGGAGTAATCAATATTGGATCGCTACTTTAAGTGAATTCTTTAGCACATAACCAAGTTAATTAACCTAATTATGCAGTAAACACAATCGAAGTCAACAAAACCCTAATATATATACAAATACGCATATCCATTAGAGGTGAAAGAAAATATGAAATGTGGATTGCATAAAAAAGGAAATAATCGATACTAGATCACTACTTTAAGTGAATACTTTAGCACATAACTGAGTTAATTAACCTAATTTTGCAGTAAACATAATCAAACTCAACAAAACCCTAAAGTGTGTGTGTGTGTGTATCAATTTGGACTTAGAGGGGAAAGAAAATATGGAATGTGGATTGAATAAGAACACGAAATAATCTATACTGGATTACTACTTTAAGTGAATTCTTTAGCGCAAAACCAAGTTAACTAACCCAATTACGCAGTAAACACAATAGAAGTCAACAAAACCTTAATATATACATATATACATACATACATATGCATATCGATAAGAGGTTAATGAAAATACGAAATGTGGATTGAACAAAACAGGTAATAGTATATACGGGATCACTACTTTAGTTCAATTCTTGGCCACATAACCGAGTTAATTAACCTAATCATGCAGTAAATACAATCGAAGTAAACAGAACCCCATAAAATAACATATATTAATATGCATATTGATTAGAAAAAATTGTAAGCAATGTGAATGAACAAGAACACGAAATAGTCAATAGTGTGTCACTAATTTAGGTGAATCCAGTAGCACTTAACCGAGTCATTTAAACCTAATTACGCAGTAAATATAGTACCAAAGTAAACAAAACCCCATACAAAGACATGAATAATTCTGCACATCGATTAGAGTAATGTGAATGAACAAGAACACGAATAATATACAGTGGATCACTAATTTAGGTGAATCCAGTAGCACATAACCGAGTTAATAAACTAATTAGGCAATGAACAAAGCAACAAAGTTAATAAAACCCTAGAAAAAAAAATAGTGGCCTACAGTCCAAGAGCAGGCGATAGATACATATGTAGTTTGGTGTATATATATATATATAGAGAGAGAGAGAGAGAGTACCAGATCTATGAGAAGAGAGAGTCGCATTCAAGCCAAAAGTACATTTCAAAAGCCGGCGGATGGGTTTAATCGATTCCGACGAGAATCCACTTCTCCACCAACAGCCGCACTATTTGTCACATTTATAATTGGAAAATAAATTGTATAAATCACATTTATAAATCATTGATCTCAGAAATTAAGAGCATTTACATCCCATTTTTTCATTTTCTCCCAATATCTTACTTTTACAAATTTATATTTTAGAAATTTTTCATATTAGTCTTCTATAAAATTTATAAAAAATCATTACAATAATTATATCATATATAATAATATAAATATATATATATATACATATATATTTTAGAATCTTAACTAGGGTTTCATACTTTTTGTGGAAAAAAATAAATTTTTTAATATACAAATTATGAATAGTTGATTTTCCCACTAAGAAATTTACTTTAACATTTTTAAAATTTGTTTTAAAAATTGAGAAATGTGAAAATACTGGTACGACACATTTCTACCTTTTGATTTCTCATCTAGGGGAAATAATGTTTTAGAAAGATTGGGGATAATTCTCCAATATAGTATTAACCCAGGCTTTTAGCAAATACTACAAAGATGATCACCCTCTTTCTAAAATCCCCGTCCCGTACCAAGGCCAAAAGTCCAATTTTTCCCACCCCCCAATCCTACTAATTACACACAACTTATGGATGCAAACAGCTCATCGAATCGTGACAAACCTTTCCAAACCTCAAAGCATATTTATTTCTCATCATGACTTGAATCATTTGATCAACCGGTACAATTACCTACTCCTACTAAAGAGAATGCTCGTACTTTGACGCTGTCCATGAAAGAGTTGGCTCGCATTAGAGCTCCTTGAATTAAAGCTTTAATCATAAAGCTTGTGGGAAATTTTTCCCCAATGCTCAAGTGATGCCTCAACTCACTCGTTTCTAGAAATTACAAGGTAATATTCATGTCACTAAATTTGGAAAAAAAATTATTCCTTTTCTTTCCACAGTCTTGGAGATTACTTTTAAATATTAGCTGGAGGTCCATGATTTCTCAACAATCATTACCTGGATGTTATTTAATGGCATCTTAATTTTAGGCCGAGTAATGATTATCTCACTAAACTCTATATATGGGTTCAATTTCCGAAATTGCCAATAGAATACTACGATTTCCAAGCTCTAGTTGGACAGACTAAATTAAATGGTCCACTCATTGAACCAGACAAGCATTCTCTTCAAGCTACCAAAGGTAAGTTGCAAGGGTCAGTGTTGAAATTGACATTTTGAAACCTCTTATTCTTAGGATAATTGTGGGTAATGAGAAACAAAATGTTGTTTATGAACTATCTTTAACTTGCAGTACGAAATGTAGTCTAGTTGGCATACATTAGAAAATTACCCATAAATGCAAGAAAACTCTCTTCACAAACCAATCCCAACACCACATGATCCACCATCGGAAAACTCATCTGACTAGTAAGTTATTGACAAAAGAAGAAGTCTTTCTTTTGGAACAAATTCAAAAATTGGGGATGAAAATGCAAATAAGAATAATATGGTTAGCAATAAAAACCTAAATTCTAAAGACAAGAGCCAACCATCACATCATATTCATTTGCATATTCTACATGAAGTGGAGCAAGTAGATGCTAAGGTAAGGTCCTTTGCAAAAATTTCTAACCAACCTTCATATAAAAAAAAAATAAAAGTGAAAAATTTGGAGGATTTAACAGAAAAATAGTAAAGATATAGATAAGTCCATTAACCAACCCACTAATATAGAACCAAAAAATATTGGACAAAGCCCAACACATAACAGCCTTAGCAAAATGTTATAGTCCTTCAACAAACTAACTTAGCCAATAGGAACAAAAAGAAGTAACCAAGCTAAAGTGTACATCTTCAAATACAGGTGCCATCATCTCCAAGGTAGCTCTAGGCATATTAGAGGTCTTATCATCTCCTTCCCCCAAAACTTCCTCAGCAGATCAAATTTCCTCACCCACTATATGTTCATCTCCTTTTCTTCCTATACTTTCCTCCAAATACTTTAAAATAAAATTAGAGCTTTATCTCCGATCATAATCATTGTCATCCAATGCCCTTCCTTCATCCTCTATGGATATATAATACTTCCACTTATCCACTATTAATAGCACCACATCAAGAATCAGATCAAACCTAGCTACCACAAATTGGGCAATCAAAACTCATTTTCCTCCTCCCGCACCCTCTCACTGCTACCTCGCCGCCTAACAAACTGTCGCTACAAACCTCCAATCTACCACCCAATCCTAAGACGTCCTCTGCCACATCAGAACTCCCAATCTGCCCATACATACCATGTAACATCCTAAAAATTCAAATGAATTTTTTTATTTTAATAATAATATTACTAATTCCTTTATAATATTATTATTGCATTGTGTGTATGGGCGTAGTATATTATCGTAGCGCGGACATAGTTGTGGCAGAATAGTGTTGCGGAGGTGTAGTGCATATTATACCTTTTATATGCAAAAAGTGAAGTGTTTGGAGTGGTCAAACTTTGGCAAAAAAAGGGTTATCAGACATTCTGTCCGACCGTTGGACATAAGGGTTGGACTATATGACAATATCCTGGTTTTGTGCCAAAAGTTGAAAATTTGTCTAAGTGTTTTTACTGTGTCCGACAGCTTTCCAGCGGTCTGTCCGCCAACAGATAGGCGTCGGACCAACCGACTTAGGAACCGGCGGACACTTCAATATAGGAAAAAGTATTTTTTTAACTAAATAGCCCATCACATGTAAAAAATTCATATTTCTCTTTGGCCACGAAAATAGAGAGAGGGTGACTGTGGAGTTTTATAATCCTCAATCTTCTTCTTCTTTGTTCATCTAGCTTGGGAAATAATTTGCGAATAAAAATCACATATTCGAAATCTCTATTACGAAGGCTATCTTTTGGCGTAAGTTTTACTTCTTCTCTCGTTCATTTCTCATTCCTCATTTCCCGTGCCTTTTGGTTTGATCAAATTAAATCGTGTAGATTATCTTTGTGTATAAACATGGCTTGATCCGAAGTGTGGAGGTAAATTAAACCAAGGGTGCAAGCGAGGGTTGATTTAGGGGCTTTTGGCATAGTGTCTGGAGAGCTTATTCTAGAGCAATTAAGGTACAGTAGACTATGAGCCTTAATGTAAATTTGAGATTCCGGTCGTATGTTGACATGTATGACACATCTTGTATACATAGTTGATTGGCATAGTTGTATAAAGTATTTTCTAACATGATATTTGATTTCATTATCTCACGTAACATAATTGTCATGTTTATTGCGTAGCATATCCTTCATGTGTAGGCATAACATACTTCATATTTTAAAAACTTGATTTTTAAAGTATTGAATGGAGAAAGCGTAGTTTTAATTGCGAAGAATTCTTTAGTATTATATAAAGCATGCATTGTATAAAATTGAGTCTTTTCCAATTTTTTTCAGGACAATGTATCAATCTTTATAAAATGTGGACAAGCAATGAGGCTTACAACCTTACCGTGAAAGTTGGGAAACCTACACAGAAGAGCGACCTGACAGTTCAGTATTAGTAGCACGTAGGTCGAGCTTGATCGCATCACAATATAAGTGGCAGGTCATGTAGACTTTGATTGCATCACAATTCGAGTGGTAGATCATTGTAGGGAATGCAGAATAGCCTACCTTTATTTAAAAGCGAAGAGATACAAGTCCCAACTTTATATCCTGAGTCGTAGGCAATGTGCGATGGCGAAGTGCATAGGCAAAGTTTGTGTAGTTTATGTTGTAGTGGTGGCGTGCGTTACATTCATAACTCATTATAGCATTCATGATCGTAATATACTTTCTTTATATATTATAGCATGCTCATTCATGTTATATATATTATGTAGTCTCATTTTTATCGAAGAGTTGATCATCTAGCCGTATACTTTTCATGCATTCTTCTTTCTGCATTCTTCTTTCTACACTTTGTTTTGTATGTGCGAAGGTGGGCGTAGAGTATCATTAGATGCTTGGATGCTTCTTGTATATATTTTTGTGGTAGAAGTGCATTGCCAATGGCAATGTGTTAGCATTGTATTTTGTAGTTGGCGTTGATGTATTTTGTAGTAGTGAATTACGAAGGCCTATATATAATCTTGTACTTTGTATTCAGGGTGAAAAATATATGTATACTTCCTTTCTTATTTATTTTTGTCAAGTGCTTAATTTGAAGTGGTATATATAAACAAGATTGTTTACTTTGTTATGAAGTCGATGTTTATGTATTATTTTTTATTTTTATTATTTGTGTTGGTCTTTATTTTAAGTTGCAGTTATATATATATATATATATATATTGCAGGTAGACTATATGTATATAATAGTTGTTGCAAATTACTGTAGTTATATGTATAGTATCGCTCTATGGAAGCAATTTTATCATGTTGGCAAGAATGGCATAGACGTGGTATATTTTCCTTTCCTTTCTATATTTCTTTCAGTTTCTTTTCTTTCCTTTCTTCTTTTCTATTTTTTTTTTTTTATTATTTCAGGGCATAACAGATTGGTATCAAAACTTAACCACGTTATGTAAACCTTAGTGGTTTGCGGGTAGGGGTCTTGGTGGGATCGTGAGTGGATTAATGCGTTGTATTTATTTTCATAGTACTTACTTAATTGCGTACTTAATTTGTGATAGTTTCCGTGTTGATACTATCATGACGTTTTGTGATTGACTTCTCTTATCCTTTGTGAAGTTAGCATGATGTGAGGGCGAGGTAGTCAAGGTGGTGGTCGACGTGGAGGAAGAGAAACAAATATTCGCGAAAGGGGTTGTAGAATAGAAGTTCGTAATGAAGAGGAGATCCCATAAATGGGTACTTGTGCACAAACGATGGCGGATGTTGCATAGGATGAGAATATTTCTCAACACGAGAAAACTAGTGAGAAGGAGAGTATTGAGGAATACGAGGAAGAGGTTCCCTTACCTCAATATCAAGTTCTATCGCATGCTCATTCTCAAGGAGGACTTGGTAATGTTGGAGGAGTTCGACCTCTAAAATCTTCTAGCCTACATCAAGCTTTGGAGGCAGTGTTGAATCGAATGTCTAGGGGTTCGAGGGAAAGCTGTAAAACTCGGGTATCATTGGCCCAAAAATATTTCTGGAGGATAAATCTTTCTACTTTTGGGGGTAATGGTGAGGCAGTCTTAGCAGAGATAGTAGAAGTGGAGCAGATTTTTCGATCACTTCAAATGGTAGATGACGATCTAAGAATGGTAACAACACCATTTTATCTAAGGGGCAATGTAACGCCCACAAATACATAACGATAAACCATGATAATAAGTAGCTAAAACCACAATGAAACATATAGTGATCATCCAAACAATTTACATAGAAACTTCAACGACAGCATAAACTAATCATCATTCAGTTTATTATCATGTTTTGGCCTCTTATTAGATAAAGTAAAATCAAAGTTTACAGCGGTGGCCCTCGGCCTACATCAAACCAAATGTCTAAAATGATAAATAAAATAAAATTCGCAAGATATCATCATCCTTAAGTGAGCTTTTAACTAAACATACTTCCCATGATCTACTCCACTTGTTTCTTCTTGGCATTTTCATATAAAAATAGTGGTTGTAAAACTAACCAAACAGCCACGAGTCAACAATGAATCCAATAGGAATAAACGACAACTATGCAACTATAACATGAATAATAGACATATAATCATGATAATAAATAGCAAGTGCTCAACAAAATAAATTTACAAAAATCAATATGAAATGTAAACATCAACATATACTACCAACTAATTACATGGGCCTCGTCTCCCAACTTGGGCACTGTCTCCCAACTTTTAACATGTAAAAACTTTACAAGTTGCCAACTTGGAACCCGTAGAAGATAAGTTATCGGAATCGACACATACTCCCGAATAACTTGGTATCGCCTGAAAGCCTCAAAATAAACGTACTCTCATGTCCTAGTAAAACATCCTTATAATGGTCATAGAAAAACATACTCCCATGCCATGATTAAAGAATAAACACACTCCCTTATCCTAGTGTGATATTCACACTACATTATCTACCATCTCGACTCAAATTCGTCCATGATATGTCTCGACACTTCATTATCATTTGTATTCATAGCATTATTCTGTTCATATACCATTCTACATGAATCTTAATTATTCGTCCATTTTATAACAAAGTTTGAACAACTTAGCCCAAATAGGGAACCTCGTCCGGACGAAAGAGTGACTCGTCCAGACCAATACCATTTCATCCAGACGAGAATTACTTCGCCTAAAACACGTTTTCATCTACGAAATCCAATCAACCTTCCATCCAAACATGACCAAAACATGTTAATTACTTCAAAATTCTCCTACTTATATGTCTAAACTATCAAAACTTCAAGTTTTATTACAATTGAATCATAAAGTCACCACGTACCTTATCAAACCACGATAAATTTACTTGGTAGAATTCCTACACCAAGTGAAGAGTATGTATCTGATTGTGGATTACATGCACGCTCCTCGTTGATAAGTACCTAAAAGTGCGGAGAGGGAGATTGTCCGCCAACTCTCCGATGTTTAAGTAAGTAAGGGTTCGGATAAGGTAATAGTAATAATTAGAATAATAAATGAATTGGTTAAGCACTAAATGTAGGGGGAGTCTAATTTTTTCACCTGTCTTTTCAGCTAATATGTGGTAGCTTTTATAGTACACAGTACATGTACAGCTGTAAAATAATACTTATCTTATTGGTCCCTGACTTTCCTATTAATCAGAGTGTGTAACGGGTAGTTTGATTTAACTACAGTATTAATCTCAGTGTTTTATTATATTTACAAATACATATTTATCAGCTGCTCTCCAACTACCTCGGGCGTTTTCTTAATTTTTATTCAGCCCGAGGGAGTTTTTGAATGTGGAACATTTATATAGTCTTAGCTAAGAATGATTGAATTTGAGAAAAAATAAATTCGATGTTTGAGGTTCTTACCTTGACTCCTACCTACTAGCTTTAGGATCCTCCTCTTTTTTCTTTTTTTTGCCCCTACGGCCGTATTGGTCATCCCAAGGGAACCAACCTAGAAAGGAGGGTTGTTGTTTATGCGAGGCTAGGGACCACCCCTTAAATTTTGAGAAGCCGGTGGAAAGGAGATGAGAGGGAGAAAGAGAAAATAATTGTACTCCTGCCGTTGAAATGTTTTATGGTAGCACTTCTGCAATTATTGATTGAGTAAAACTAATTGCAGCAATCAATCCATAGGTCTCTCAACTAATTAAATTTGAAATGAAATTTTCACTTTTCATTTGTCCTGAGGGGAATACCTCATGTTGCTCCTCAACTACCGTGGACCATACAAGTCATGTTTCAGGATAGTTAATATTCAAATAGTAGATCTGGATAGCTAAAGATGATCACGTGACAACGTTGCCTAGATATAAATTTAGATGTCATCTATCATAAATATTGACATTTGAAATGTCTCTGCCATGCTTCTCGCAGTTGTGGCTTTGCTATAAATAGGGGGAGACAGAAGGACTATTTTGCTCATTTGTTATTTTCAATTTTTCACAACCTTTATTTTCTCTCTCTAGAATATTATGGCTGAATCTTTGGCGAAGGTAGGGAAGAGTGGAGTAACATCGAAAAAAGATCCGAAGGCTGTGAAGAAATCAAGGTCATCAAAAGATCGCACCAAACTGTCACAATGGGCGACATTAAAATTTATTAAGGGGTTTGATCAAGGTAGTTGAAGATTCATGAGCAAAATTACCCGACACACGACTTAGAGCTTGGAGTTGTAGTATTCGCATTAAAGTGTTGGCGATACTATCTGTACGAAGAGAAATTCAAAGTGCATTTGGATCACAAGTCCTTGAAGTACATATTCACTCGACGGAACTTGAACATGAAGCAAAGATGGTGGATAGAGTATCTCGAGCAATATAACTTCTATCTCAAATATCATCCCAGTAAGGCAAATGTCATGGCGGGTGCATTAGTTGCAAGAATCGATATACTATTGCTTGCCTTACAGTAGATGAATGAGAAATGCACCGAATATTGAATGAGTTCGGGTTGGAATTCGTGAAAGCGGAGGATCAAACTACTTTGTTTGCTATCATAGTTCAACCTACACTAATCATACATGTGATGGAGTACAACATGTTGATGATGAATTGAATGCCTATCGAGTTCGTGTCCATAGTAACCATGCCCTTTATAGATAGACTTATTCAGAGGATGAAGTTTTGCGATTTCAAAATCACTTATTTGTTCTTACTTCTATTAGTGATGAGGTTTTGCAATAATCTCATCATTCTCATTTGGTTGTGCATTCTGGTGGCACAAAAATGTATCATGACATTTCACATCAATTATGGTGATCCGGTATGAAGAAAGATGTAGCCGAATTCATAGCACGATGCCTTACTTGTCAATAAATAAAGATAGAGTACAAGTGTCCAGGGGGATTGCTTCAACCATTACCAGTTTCCGAGTGGAAATGGGAATGGATAACAATAGATTTCGTTGTTGATTTGCCAAAGTCGGGTTGAGAAAATGATGTTATATAGGTAATCGTTGATCTTTTGATGAAATCTGCAGATTTCTTTCTGATTCATACAACTGATTTAGTTGAAAGACTCTGTTGGTTATATATCAATGAAATCGTTCGATTCTATAGGGTTTCGGTATTGATTGTTTCGGATTGAGATTCTCATTTCATTTTGAGGTATATGAGACCTTGTCGCTATTCTATCATGTTGGGTAGAAGTCAGTGATAGCACATTATTGAGCCCAGATTTAGTTTCAGGAAACGACCCAAAATGTACAATTGAAAAAACAATGATTGGAGACAGCACGGAGTAGACATAAGAGTTATGCAGATATTCGGAGGTGGCCTTTAGAATTCGAGGTTGGGGATTATATGTTCCTCAAAAGTTTTCTCCTAAGAAAGGTATTTTGTGTTTCGGGAAGAAAGGAAAACCTTCCCCTCGTTTTATCAATCCATTCTTGATTATTGATCAAGTCGGAGATGTGGCATATCGTTTAGCCTTGCCACTGCATCTATCAAGTGTCCATCCCATGTTCTACGTTTTGATGCTTTGGAAATATTTACGGGATCCCTCTCATGTCCTTAATTTCAATTACCTACACATGGAAGAGCACGTGTCTTATGAGCTTCTACCTATTCGAATATTAGATTTAAAGGAATAAGTACTTCGTCGCCGTAGTATTCGGTTAGTAAAAATATTGTAGAAGCATCATAATAGTGAGGAGGCAACATGGGAGCGGGAGGAGGAAATGCGCACCAAATATCCGAACTTGTTCGTGGATTATGGTACGTTCTCATTCTTTTTTACAGTATACGCTAATTTCGGGGACGAAATTTCCTAATAGGGGGATGATGTAATGTTCTAGAAATTTGTAAATTTTTTTTGCAATTAAATAATATTATTAATTACCCTTAATGATATTATTTATATTCGTCATTGTATTCGTAGTCGTTGTTTCGTGGCATTCATAGATGTCGTATGCATTTGTAGTTGCATATGCATATCATAGTCGACGACTATGATTCATTGTCATGGAGATGCATTTATAGCGTAGTATCAATCTCGAAGTTGTGGGCTATTTCTCAAGTTCGTAGGAATCCATTCGTAGTGGTTTTGGTGTCGTTTCTGAGGTTTCGTCGGTAATCACATTAAATCACGTATATCGAGTTCCAGGTACTCAAATGCCTTTCTGAAGATGTTTGACACTTCCATTAGTGTCTATAAGTGATTCTGTGTCTTTTTGGAAAATTTTGACCTGAGGGATTTAGACCCAAAATTCTCATGGCTTCGATCGATCCAGGAGCTATTAGATCGATCCAAAAGAGTAGTTCGATTGATCCAAGTGTGAATCGATCAATCCAACTGGTCAATATCAGATTAAAAAGTATTGAATCAAACACTTCTTCTTCATTTCTAAAAACATCACCCACGAATAGAGAGAGAGAAATAGGGAGAGCAGTTTTTTTTTTTAATC
>MKEJ01076178.1:0-15761 GCA_001753735.1 Embelia ribes
CTCATTTAGGGGCACTGGTGGGAGGGCCTATGGCCACTGCAGAATGATGCTTGTTCGTTTTTGGTTCACTTGCCCCTAGTTTTTATTCCAATATTTGGACGTGTTTGATTGCAGTAGTTTGGAAAATGTGGTCTTTTTATTCCGAATCCATGTGTATGTATTTGTACATGTTTGAGCGTTTTCAACGAAATGACATCCATCAACTATAGGGACCAATCCTGTAATCTTTTTCAAGAATCCAGGGGTTAAACCGTCTGAACTAAAACTTTGAAACCAAGTACAAACTTGCTTAATAATATGGGGACCATTAGTTTTTTTTAGCCTCGGTTTGTTTAGTATTCTGTAGCAAATTTAAAATTTTTTGATATCAGAAGAATGAAAATCATAAGGTTGGGATCAATTTATGTTGGCGAAACTATGCTTCAGAGTTATTTGTGTTAAGCTATTTGCTTATTTTGGTGTCTTGTTTGGGTATTCAATTTTGTTTTTGCCTTCAGTTCACAAGTATAGACTCAGAGTGAGTTGCAAATTCCCCCCACTAATATTAGTTTCTCGTTTCATCAGGCCATTGCCGAGCAACATCTCTTCTTATAAGGTATTGATTCCAGGCATTGACAGTTTGTAGGATTTTTACTCTTTTATTGATGTATGATTTTTGTTGCATTGTCTCGTTGACGAAAATTTGTATAACCAGATGCATGATTTTGTCGAATTGCTAATGCGTGAAGGGATCTTCAGACGAGTTTATTGATGCCAATATTCAACTTGCATTGGCTGTTGTGAGGAAGCTTAAGGAAAGAAAAGAGACAAGTGCTTGCATTGTAAGAAGATGAAGACAGTTTTTCTTTTTGGGATAACTGTATTCTCTCGTTCAAAATTGAGAAAAGAACGTGCTAAAAAGTTGTCATTCCTTATAGGTGTTTCCTGATAAGCCGGAAAAGCGCAGGGCCTCCGAGATTTTTAGATCTGCTATTGACTTGGTAAGCTTAGTTTATTTTTTGGTGAATGTGAAATCTAGGATATCAGGAAAAAGAATTAGTTTGTCCGTCCTTTGACAATCATAGGTATCATTAGGGATAACAATTGGTTTGAGTTGTTGTGCTCAACCTATAATAAAACCAAACCAAATGTTTGGGTTGTTTGAATTGAGTTGAAAATAAATGTGGGTTGGATTTGAATACAAACCGAAATCCACTAATTGGGTTGTGGGTTGGTTTGGTTTGGGTTGGGTTGGTTTTAGGTTTAGTAACTTTGGGTTAAGATTGGATCAAGTGTAGTGGATTTAAATGAATAATTTTGTTTTCCAAATTTTATTTAAAAACTATAATTTAAAAAAATAATATTTTTAAAAAATCTTAAAAAATATATTCTAAAAATTATTCTCTTGAAAATTTAATTTTATGTCATAACATAGGGCCTTGCAAAAGCAATAATGTTCCAAAAAGAAAAGAAAGTGAAAACGTGATTATCAAAATATTGAGCTAGATGAGACGGTTCAAGACAAAACACACATGACATGGCACACCTATATTTTCATTTAAATTTAATCATGTGACTTGCATTCACAAATTAAAAACCAAAAATCGCAAAGATAAAATCAAACAATGAATGTGACCTCATTGTGGGGATCTGAGTTAAAGATTTGATGAGAACAATTACAAGACATTCTGTTATTTTGAAAAGCCAATTAAATGTATTACTCCCTTCCCAACAAATAATTAGTCTTTTTTTTTTTGTTCAAAAATAATTGAATACTTTCTATTTTGGTATGATACGGTCATTATAAAATTTAATATTTGTTATTATTGCCCTTTTAGTGATTATTAGAGGCTATAATAAGGGGAAAAAAACCTGTAAAAATAAGATTATCATTAATATCTCATTTCAAATTTGAAACTCACGGTCTAATTTTTACATAAAACTATTGTCATTGCTTTAACATCCCTTCTTACAAAATAATATGGTGAAGTTTCACCTAATGTAAAAGAATTTATACTCGACACGAAAGATCTCCTTAACGATTCATCCAAATAAGTTTTACAAATTTTTCCACCAAAGAATAAGAACATATGTGTTGATACACATTGAAATGAACATTACATTATAAATAATTTTGCTGTTTAAGACAACAAAATGTCCTAATTATACATAGATGATACTAAGTAAAACTAATAGCATATAATCGTAATTTACATTTAAATCAAATACAATACTAAAGAAGATTATGTATTCTTGGGCCATGTAATAAGTGAAATTGGGGGGAAATGGATTGAAAATAAGGGAGAAAGAGGGGTGCCATCTGGGTTGGGTTGGATCAAGTTTTGGGCCCTTTTGATTGTGGGTTGGTTTAGGTTTGGGTTGTAAATATTGTGGGTTAGATTTGGTTTGGTTTGAAAAAAATTTCGGTTTGGGTTGGATTTGGGTTGTTTGATTGTGGGTTGGATTGGTTTAGATTGACCCAATTGCCGTCCCAAGGTATCGTAAGTAACCATTTAAATTATCAATGTAGCATTAGATTGGCAAAACTATTATTGTTGTGTACCTGAAAGTGGACAATTGTGACATGTACTTTCTTTCCTTTTTTCCTGTCAGATTGATGGGATTACCATAGGTTCCTTGGATGATGTTCCCGGTGGACCAGTCACTACGTTACTCAGATCCATAAGGAACACTTTGGACTTCGATTTTGAGGATGAAAATGAAGGTTATTCTGAATTATACTAGACAGTGTTTTAGTTAGTAAAGAGTTACTACCATAATGCTTTCCAACTGATCATTGTATGTTTGCACATGTGTGTAGACCGTTGGAAATCTAGTGGCCCACCATCCCTTTATGTATTTATTAATTGCAGCACACGTGAGCTCGGAACGATAGAGGAGTATGTGGTACGGTTCCTTCGCTTTCACCATGTTCACTGACCTTGTTATTACATTTCACATTACGAGACGGGTTATCAGGATAGTCTTCAGTTACAGAAGTTTTATGTTCCTTGCCCAATGTTTACTGAAATCACAGTTAACCCCCTAATTATTGATGGACAAGGCCTCGTTTCAGAATTTCTCAACAACAATCCTAATGGTTAGAATTAGTAAAAAGAAAATGTAATTAGTCAAAGTTCCTTGGTGTTAAAAGAAAGGGAATGAAGTACATAATGTGGACGAAGCAATATGTGGAATGTAAAGAAGATTTTGTTGTTTAATTCACTAAGGAGCACTACGTAAATGATAACAATATCAAACAGCATACTTGTCATTGTTAGCTGTACGTCTTCATTTCTGCGGGATTTGTCCCATTGCAGTTATGTCTCACCATATTTCCTAATTGCGTGTCCTGGAATATTTTGAATGGCCAGGAATATTTTGCTAAATCAACTCCTGCCCTTCTTTTTAATCTGGAACTAGACACACTGCGGTATGCTTGATGGGTTGCTTGTTCTTGATATGTAATTATAATTGTTTTACCCGAGTTATTTATTTTGAACTTAATGGTAAAATTTTGCAGATCTGACTTGGGCCTTCTGGGATTTCCACCCAAGGACCTGCATTACCGGTTCCTTTCTCAGTTCACCCCCGTGTTCTATGTTCGTACGAGAGAGTATTCAAAGGTGTCTCTTCTTAGCTCTCTGATTGGTTTTTTTTTTTTTTTTCATGTTGACTTTCCAGACTCAGGTTCTTACAATATTGTGCGATTTTTAATGAAAGACAATTGCAGTGGCACCTTACATCGTGAATTATAACGGAGCGTTGTTCCGCCAATATCCTGGTGAGGATTATATTATCTTGGGCTCCAAATATTTTCATTCATTTAAAAGAATTTTTAGTTGTATGATTTATTAATTTGCTTTTTTACATATTGTTTATAACAATAGAAGAGAAAATTGAATCACTTCAGCTGACAAAAATAATAATTTACATCCTTAGTCTACCCTGTCATTTATTCAATAAAACAAGTAGGAAGTGGTGAGCTGTGACTGTTTTATAAGATAGTGTTCAACCTGACCTTTCTAAGTAATGATTTAGGACATGGCATATTCAGACGCCATATGTGATTTTTTTAAACCTTGTGTTCTACTTCTCTCCCTTAGCTTTTAAAGTGAAAATACTGCATCACAAGGTGGAAAATCACAAAAAATGGGTTCCAATTTACAATGGCGGCCCTTGTTTTTGCATTGGAAATGTTTAGCCTTACTGGGCTTTTTATGCAGGACCTTGGCAGGTGATGCTGAAACAAGCGGATGGTTCTTTTGTGTGCGTGGCCGAGAGTGAAACTCGCTTTACCTTGGGTGAAGTAAATATACATATCATCCACAATAATCTTCTCCATTTCTACTTTATAAACCTAATAGTTGGTTTTAAGTATGAGCGAATGTAATGAAAGTTTGCATTTGCTACAGACTAAAGAAGAATTACTGAGAGTATTGGGGTTACAGGAGGAAGAAGGAAGCTGGCTTGAATTTCTTCGAAGAGGCATCAAGGTCATTTCCCATCCCCTCATTTCCTTTGGTCAAAATTATACTCGATTTGTTTTCTTCTTTTAATTGGGTGAAGGTAAAATTCATTCATATATTTGTATGAAAGCGAATGGTTGCTTTCTTTTTCATGATAAACTATTTAGCTTGCCTCGTCACTATGAGTTCTCTTTGTATGCTGTGACTTATTACTTGTTCGAAGCTTTAATAATCTAATACTGAAATTATAACTAAACAAGATTCTACAGAGTGCCACTTGGTGGGAGGAAGGCGTTGACTTGGAGTTATCTTCGGCATGGCGTAGCTAAGCGCTGTAAGTGAAACCTTCGGGGACTTGCTAACGACGTAGTCACACCGAATTTTTAGACATATATCGGCAGGGTCTTCATTCCTTTCTTGTCAATAGTAAGTTTTGTAATTTCTACCTTCCATTGTATCATGATCTGTCATCTTACTGTTCTTCTCCCTTTAATTCTGGTGGTCCCTCTGGCAAAGTTATGTATCTAAATGGAACAAAATTTGAAGTGTATATAGTAATGAAAATAGTTTCTTTGCAGGGACACACTTTTGCGCCAGTCCGCTCGACTTATTTACACTCCTGGATAGGTGCTTTATACGCCCTTCAGTTGTCTCTGGTTGTGGTTTTGCTGAACTATGCATCTTATTTCTGAAAACGGAAACACTACTTCACTTAACGAGTTTGATGAAATGGTTCCTGACACAACCATAGAAATACTCAATTTAGAGAAATTGGATTAGGAGTTCGGTTAATACCGTCATCTAAATTTCATTAGAAATACATAGTCGGGTTTAGGAGACTTCTGCAATTTGACCAACACCTCTTTAGTTGAGTTCTGAGTCCCCAAACTGTGGCAGCCGTATAGGAACACGTCTCAATTTGACATTATCGGCATACAAAAACTCGACTCGACGCCACCTCCTACTCTTGTCTTCCCCATCCGACACCTCATCAATTTCGGTTTCTTCACTCCGACCAAGTTCCAAAAGTTTCCTCCCAGAATACCTTCTCCAAACAGCTTGAATAAATGACGCAGCCCATGTTCTCCTCAGCTGCGAGTATACCGAAAAGTGTGCTGAGCTTTAGATTTTACATGCGTTCTTCTTTGGTTCCTATTTCCTAGATTAATTTCTAGATAGTTTCGTGCATAAGATGCTTTAAACTAAAAACAACATTTGAAGTTGATGCTAGTGGAATATATGATTAATGATTAAAAGAACAACTACACTGGTACTAATACATGATTAATGATTAAAATAACTACACTGGTACTATCATTTTCAATATGCTGTCACATTTTCATTTCACTAAAGGATTAAAAAAAATGAAGACAAAATAAAAAGATTCCTCATAAATCCAATACGGTATTTCCCTATTTTTTTTTCTAATTGAAAACAATATCACTAAATGATAAGCTATTTCCCTATACAAGAGCCTATATATATATGATACAAATGTGAAATATCTGCCAGAGGTCACATGACTAGTGCTAGGTGTTGGGACTGCAACTATAGCCCCACGGATTTTAGTATATTTGTGAGCATTATATATTCCTCTTCGCTTAATGTATTTTTTCATTATAGGGGGGGGATTACTATTATATTTTATTTATGGGACTATAAGTTGTAATAATTAGAGCCATGAACGACATTCTTATCCCTCCACTAATAGACACTGAAATGATATTCAAATGTTATCATGATACAGGCTATATGATTAAAACCTTACTATTTTACATGTTTCAAAGTGTACGATGTCTTTTAGATGAACAATTTCTTTTCGTTACCGAATTCTATGCTGGGGTTACGAAAAAATTGACTGATATGAAATGCAAATACTACATTCGAGAAAAGCTGAAGTCGCATTAGAAAGTGTGAAACAAGAATTTTCTTTACCGTTGTTTTTCTGGATGTTCGCACAGTCGGTTCTACTTTGTTGAACTACTACCGGGCTAAGTAGTGTAGGCTCCTTGATGAGGTATCAAACTAAAGTAGAGACGCGTAGATATCAATATGTAATTGGCATACCTTGAACAGGGAAGCATTATGAACAAGGTCCTTTTCCAGCTCAGTCGACCATGTCTCTCACCAGAGATGGTTTAACTACAATTAGTCGGGTAGCTTTTCCATTAGTTGGATGAGAACAATTAAAGAGTATTTCTTAATAGAAAAAGTTTTTCATTACATTCTGCCTTTGTTTTTTTGTTTTTTTTTTTTTACTATGTCAATAATATGTGGCTTTGATGGATGGATTGAGGTACCATGTCAATAATATATCTTATGGACAAAGATTTATCACCAAAAAAGCAAACTTTAAGAAACATAAGATGAAGTCCACCAAGGAGAAAATCCAAAAATGGGCCATTACTTGTCAAACCTTATTCTCCTTGTTGGCCTAGTGGACCCACTCTCCACTAGCCATGCATGTTCTTTTGCTTCCTAACACCTGAGCACCAAAAACTTTTAAAAATTACAAGCTCTAAGCCGACATATCACACGTCACTCATTATAGTAAACAATAAGCATACCTATAAGTAAATTCAATTGGAATTGGAAAACTCTTTGTTTCTTGAAACTTATCGAAAATTTTCCATACGAAAACTTTTCTTTTCCTAAAACCTCTAGGAAAAGTTTCCAAGAAATTTTTCATAAAAATAAAAACATAAATCATGTATGATTAAATTTTGTTATAACATTGGAATTATCCATAATATTACATTTTATTTTAAAATATCTACCCATTCTCCACCAGCCGTATGTCTTCTATTGCTCTTAGCACCAAACAATTAAAAATCAGAAATTATAGATGCACCATATCCAACGTGTCACAAATTGTTGTAACAAGAAGTTTACATTTTGAACTTGAAGGTAATGAAGGGTGAATATGCTCCATTGATAAAGTATCAACATCTTTCAAAGAATGATAATCAAATGCCCCCACAAAATTTAAGTGGATCTGAAAAGAGGATTCAATCAAGAATTTTCCCTTTTAACTTTTCCTTTTTGTTTAATGCTTTCTTGGGTTTTTTTTTTATCTTTAGCAGTGTCCATTATGCTACACCTTTTGATCAATTGTGACTATTATTCATCACATTTTGGTCATATAACAATTAATTTTTGTAAGTTTCACCAATAACTAGTGTTTAGAAGGAACCTACATAAAATTAAAATATATATATTTGATAATGATGATTAGTATAAAAAAACTAAGAGGTTACTATGATATAAATAGCAAAAGCAACTTCAGAGAAGAAATTTAAGCTTTTGGGTAACTACAAGAAAAGAGATTAGTGTTGTAACTTTTACTTAATGACCAAAAGTGGTAATTGAGACATCCACAAAAAGATAACCATCACAAGCACATTGTCATTAGACATATTTACTTTTACAGCTGTACTTTAATTATAATCATTGATTATACAGAACTTTTTAATATGTGGAAATTTGAAAATTCGTCACAATAACTAAGTCCTAAGCCATTACTCACTATCATTACTACTATACTATTCATTAGTTTGACTCCGACGATAACCCTTCAAAAAATAAATAAATAAATAAAAATAAAAAATTAGTTTGACTCTGACTGTAACCCTCACCAAAAAATAAAAATAAATAAAGGGATAGCTTTTGAAAATATATTATCTTCGTTCACAAATAATTATTCCTATTTCTTGTTTCGACGTATAAAAAAGAATTATCTATTTCTATTTTGAAATTATTTAATTATTAAAAAATTGAGTGTAATATTAAAATTATCCTTTCATAATTTTAGATGCAATACTATGACAAAATTTTCTAAGGATAATTTTGACTTACATCAAATTCAAATTTTAAACATTATTTTTTTTATTTTGATTTTTTATTTTTATGCCTAATAAAACTAATTATTTATGGACGCTTTGAATATAAGATTATAAATAACCAACAGTAATCCATTCCATTGCTTTCCCTCCAAATTCTCTCTCCCCTAAGTCACTCCAAAAACTTTCCCTTTGGTCAAAAGCACCCCTTTTTAAAATCCCCTGTTTTCATATCTCAATTCCTTAATCAAATTGTTTAATCCCCAATCTCAAAAGTTCAACATCACAAACTAATTAACAGATTAATCTTACACTGTTTAAAAATCAATGATTCTCCAACTCTAAAGCAAATCCCTTGTTTCCATCTTCGCCTCTCCTCTCACTAAAAAACACAAACCAGAAAAATCATTTGTTTTCACATCTCCATTCCTTAGTCAAATTGTTTAATCCCCAATCACAGAAGTTCAACTCCACAAAATAATTAACTAATTAAACCACAAAATGTAACAAAATCCAAAGATTCTCCAACTCTAAGGCAGAGTCCCCTGTTTCCATCTTCTCTTCTTCTCCCACTTTCTCTCAGTAAAAACCAATACCCAGGAAAAACCACATTTTCTTAATCAAATTGTTTAATTTTCAATCTCAAAAGTTCAACTCCACAAACTAACTAAATAATAAAACTCAAATTTTGAAAAAAAAGAAAAAAGAAAAAAACAAATGATTCTCCAACTCTAAAGCAGAGTCCCCTGTTTGTATCTTTCTCCATTCCCACAACTTTCTCTCACTAAAAAACAAAACCCAGAAAATCCCACAATGCCTTCAAGACAACCCATTTCTCTAAACCCTAATCCCACTCCAAAAGCCCCAATCTGTTTCATCACCATTGTTTCTCTCTCCTCTCTGTTCATAGTCTCTGCAAGCATCTACTTTCTCTACCATCTCTATTTCTCTCTCATCAAGCGCTCCCGAACCAATCCCTTCGATTCGAACCCCAATTTACTCTCTAATGTACAGAGATTCAGCTACAAGGAGTTAAAATCCGCCACAAATGGCTTCACCGAATCAAATTCCATCGGCAAAGGCGGCTCCAGTGCTGTTTTCCGGGGAATCCTCAGTGATGGGAAGCTCGTCGCCGTGAAATCCCTTGACATGTTGTCGTCCCAAGCTGAAAGAGAGTTCCAAAACGAATTGCAAATATTGGGTAGCTTAAGTTTAAAATCCCCTCACATTGTTTCTCTGTTAGGCTTTTGTATAGAAAAAGGGAATAGACTCTTGGTTTATGAGTATATGCCGAATGGGAGCTTAGGGGAAGTGCTCCATGGTAAGAAAGGGGGTCACCTTCATTGGGACACTAGGTACAAGATTGCTGTGGAGGCTGCTAAGGGCCTTTGCTATCTTCACCACGACTGTTCACCACTGATCCTACACCGAGATGTGAAGTCGAACAATATTTTGCTCGATTCCGGTTTCGAAGCGCATGTTGCCGATTTTGGCCTCGCCAAGTTTTTGCAAGATTCAGGAACTTCTGAGTGCATGTCTGCTATTGCTGGCTCATATGGATACATTGCACCAGGTATACTTTTAAAACTTAAAATTATTTTATTAATATGCAGTTCTTTCATTAGGAGTTGATTTGCTTCTAACTTTGACAACTATTGTTAATTTTGTTTCTATACTTTAGTTTATTGTGTTTAATCATCTGACTTGGATGCTTCTTTATCGTGATATGGACTCTGTTATTGTTATTGAAAGCATGTAAGAGTAACAATCAGTCCTTTTCCTTGGCTGTTGTTTTGGCATTCAATGACTAGCTGTAAGAAGTTTTGGTTTTGAACCGCACACATGTGCGTTGAGGGTCCTTGTCAACAAATTGATGTAGTCCAAAAATTGAACATAACATTAGAACTATGCAAATGTTGACAATGACAAAAATTTAACCTATTGGTGTTAATTAACAAATTTTTAATTTCAAGTAATTGGAAACAAATTGAGCTTTATGGCATTAACTATGTGGTTTATCCGTTGGTAAGACTGAACTCAATTATGCAGAGTATGCATACACCCTCAAGGTTGACGAGAAAAGCGACGTGTACAGCTTCGGTGTTGTCCTCTTAGAACTCGTTAGCGGGCGAAAACCAGTGGGAGAGTTTGGTGATGGTGTCGACATAGTACAGTGGGTACGAAAAATGACCAATGGGAACAAGGAAGAAGTGCTAAAAGTCCTCGACTCAAGACTGTCCACGGTCCCCGTACACGAGGTTATGCATGTATTCTATGTCGCTATGCTATGTGTCGAAGAACAAGCTGTTGAGCGTCCCACAATGAGGGAAGTTGTTCAAATTCTAACTGAGCTGCCAGTGCCACCAAACTCAAAGCATGAGAATGAGACACCGGTTGCAGAGTCCTCTCCGCCACCTGTCAACAGTTCAGAGACTTCGAATGCATCTCCACCGCCACCTGATCTTCTTAGCATCTGAGTGGTTCCTGTAACATGGTTTGGTTTGGTTTCAGTTTCCAAGTATCGAATTGGAGGCGTCTGCTAAGTTTATTGTATTCCTTTTCTTTCCTTTATGTTTCAATGTCTTGTTCGGGGTTTAAATCTTTAAACTTTAGGGTTTGTCAGGGTTTTATGTTTCAAATGTATATATAAGTATTGGTGGGGGTTTCTTCATGTTTTAGCGTGACTTGTGTTCATGATGTGGTTGCTAGTGGTACAGCACAGAGTTGGGATCTTGTGTGTGTCTCTGTTTATTCTAGCTTCTACACGCAAGAATGATGACAGGGACTCAATCTAAAATTGCGGAGCTGAGCATCGTAAAAATTACAAGAGGAGACCGAAGCTAATATAGGGAGCTAAAATTACTAACTATAAAGATTTTTACAGTAAAAATATAAGATATTGGGTGTATTTTATCTCATTAAGCGGCACTAAGTTCCTTATATTAAACATTTTGGCTTATTAGATAACAATGTCAATCCTAAAATCGTCAATTCTATAGCTTTTCTAGGTTTAGATTTTAGAAACAGGAGACCACTTTGAAATCTCAACCTTAGGCGCGCTATAGCTTTAATGTGGCTTAAATATGCTACCAATGCTAGCTAGGTTATGGGTAATAGTGATTTATTTATAAGTGTGCAATTAATTAATTGCATAAATTATATGGTATCCCCAAGGAGAGTGGATGGACCACAGGCTCTAAAGTCCAGCAGTGCCTTTCAAGTACCGAGACTATTATGCATTGATATATGAGCCTGGGTTGAAACTCCCACAGGCCAAAAATTGGACTTTGAAAATTTAATCCCAAGTCCTGTATGTACATATGTATGTATAGCAAGTGCTCAGCATTGATTGATTAGCGTGTTGCCGGTCTTTGGAAATTGAATCCCAAATCCTGTATGTATATGTATAGTAGGTGCTCTGCGTTGGTTGAGTAGCAAGTCGCCGGACGCTGAATTGAACACAGATTCTGAGCAGGCGTTTCAATCTTTTTTTTGCTTTTATCCCGTCCATTGATATTTAATCAAACGGTCTGCAATACACTCTGTAACTGCACTCTTGTATATATATATATATAATACTAACAATTGAGCACCTTTGTTATCACAAACCCAATATCCGGATTTTCTTCCCATGATTCGAAAAGTCTTTTTAATCTAATCACCTGCAGCAGAATACAAACTCTCATTTTCCACATTTACCTACATGGTTATGGAGCATGAAGTATATGAGAGGAACTTGAAACGTATGAAATGGAATAGAATCAGATAAGAAAATTTTTCTTATTTCAATTGTAATTAGAATATCATGTAAGAGGAAAGAAAGGAATAGACAATGGGAAAAAAACACTTGAGGGCTAGTTTGATACATGGAAATGAATGAGAGTAGAATGGCTTTTGTATTGAAAAAGTATCGTCATTTAGCAAATGGGCATTCTCACGACACAAAAATTCCATTCCCATTCTATTCTTTTCATTCCCAATTTGTTGGGTGGTAATGGCCATCTCCCTCTACGCTACAACTTTTCACTTATTATTCCTATTATGAGACATGTTCCCACTACAACCTTCAGTTTATAAAAGGAAAACCATTTCATTCCTATCTATTCCATTAGCATGAACACGACTGAGCCTCCTAACTTTTCCATTTTCTATTTACGGAATTTCTCTCTTGAGAAAAAAAAATCCTAGTATAATCTTAGAGCACTACAACCAGTGCCCCCTAAATGGCTTCCTATCCCAAATTATAAGGATTAAACTTAAAAGGAAAATCCTACCAGTGCATCTAAACACTATTCAATCCCCTAACATATGGAGTTTGCTTCAGCTTTCCGCTAATAGGGACTACTGTTGATCCCAGTTCTGTTTTTAAGTTTAGGTGGTTGTGGTTGACATTTACACAGCCTCTATAATAGGGGTTTGAGAATTTGAGGTATAGGGATCAAAATTTACAGGTTGAAAATAGGGAAACTGATGGGAACACCCACTTCCTCTATTGTCTGCTAAATAATAAGGAAAAATAATCACTTTCTATAGAAGGAAATGTGTATTACGGTAGGAGACAAGTACGTTGTTTTGCGTAGAAATGGGTGACGTCTAAAGACCCAACCTGATATCTTGGTTCCATTTAGCCGATCCAAATTTATTGGAATTTTAAGGTTTCTATATGATGATGACGATGATCACTTTATTCACTATTTCTCTTCCAATAACAACAAATACAATAACAAATACCCTTTAATGGAATTAACAAGGGTAACTCAAAATTTGACCAACCATAGAATTAGTAAGAGCATTGAGTGAAGATGGTCTATTGAGTACAACAACTCTCAATTTGACTCTCCCCTCCACTAAGGCCTGAATGAAAACAAAAATTTCAAAAAAATAAAACATGGGTTATTCTCAAATAGTACTAATTTAGTGATAACACAATCAAAGGTTGAAACTTTGCCTGGTATTGGGTATCATCGTACTGAGAAAAGTAGTTGGGTTGAGCAGAGAAGGGTTGTCCCTGATGAAAGCTGTATCTTTGCAGTGATTGCTTGAATGGGGAAAGGGCCTTCAGCCTTTGCATCTCTCTCTCCTTCCCTCTCTCTCTATCTCTCTGGCTATAGCAGAGCGTTGAGTTTGCTTCCTTCGTTCCGTGAAGCTATGACTGTGAAGTTTTCTTAATCTCAAGTTTTGGCCCTCGAGTTTTATTTAGTATCATTATTTACCCCTGTTTAAGAAGTAGATTACTTCTAGAACATATATTTTACCCCCTCTTTTAGAAGTAGAGAATAGATTCCTTCTAGAATTTATATATCTTCATACTTCCCCACGTTTTCTTCCTCATTTTAGCAAATTTCGTTGCTAAAGTAATTTCGGGACGTCCATTTAATATTTCCTCAATGTACAAATTATAATCTTATTTTATATTTTGTTATGTTTGAGAAAAATACTATATCACACAATTTCAAAGTTTATAAATTAATACTGCGAAAATAATGTAACAAATATAATCTTTATTGAGTTAAAGTAATGCAAGTACGTTCTCCAATAGTTTGCAATGACATAAACTAATTTTGTGATTATGCTCTGCAAACAACTTCAAGATCACCTCTTTCAGGTGGATTTAGTACTTGAATTTTGATAAACACTTGTGTTTGCGGTTTTGGATGCTTCTTGTGCATCAAATGTATAGATTTTTTGCTTGAAAAGCTTAGATCTACATTTTCAAAATTTCTTGTAAATAAAAGCATGAACTTTGACAAATTCTCTGCACCTTTCCTAAAGATTGAATTGTAATCTTTAATGTAATATTCTGAAGTTTACAGGTAAATTTTTTGTGTTGCTAAATAATATTATACGAGTTATGCAATTTTTGGATATTTAGAATTTTGGCAATTTATCCTATTTGTTTCTCGATATTTTTGGAATTTTTTTAATAAATAATAAAAAATTGGAGCCTCCTAAAATTTTAGGGTCCGGGGCAATTGTTATGCCTACCCTAGGCTAGGGTCGACCCTCGCTGACTGAGTCCTAAAACAAAATATAAATATATATAATTTGTATCTAATATGTATATTTCTCTTATGAAACCGTGACCCACATCCACAATCTCAATCTTAATTCCTCACCGCCTCCTATTCCTCTTTCTCGATCTCTCCTTGTTCATATGTCTCACTCTCTCTCTCTATCCCTTTCTCTATCCTATCTAAGTGTCTCCCCTAGTTAGAGCCTTCACACCAATCTTTCTATTTTGACTTTCCCTGTCTCAAATAGGATGGGATAGGAGAAAATCGAGAGAAATTATGTAAATATTTTTAAAAAGTTTTCTAGAAATGCAATAATAATTTTTCCAAATCAGAATATTACTATTCACCATTTCTCTCTTAAAAAATAAATTTTTTCCCACCAATATATAAAGCACACACCAACATATTCAAAAAATATAATTTTTAATTTTTAGATTTATATATTATCAAATTAATTGTGTAGAAAGTTAATTTTAAAAATGCTAAAAATAATTAATTTCTATTTTGTAAGAAAAAATGGTTTCTAGAAAGTGAGATTTAAAAATTTAGTGAGAAAGGCTGGTGCAAATGCTCATAGGTTCTGTTTGATTGTTTCTTTTAGTTTTTCTACTATATATATATATACTATTCGAAAAGCACACACACGGATGATAGTTATTTGTGAAGCCAACACCAATTTTGAGTTTGCCAAATTTGCACTCATTGCATAAAAATATTTTAAGCCAAAATCAGTTTATTTTAGCGACAAAATTATCTTTTAACTATCTCATTCAACCACTATCCCTTAGTTTGTGATAACCACCATATTTCAAACTGATTCGTTAAAAGATAGGGAAAGAGATAATGGGAGAAATGCATGTAAATAATTTTAACGAGAGAGAATCCAATCAAAACTTAACACATACGATACAAATTTTGGCTAAGAAGAGATAAGGTGATTTTATTCAATTATATATATTTTTAAAATTTTATTACCCTCTCATTCCTTCTCAATCCATCAACTCCCTCTTATTCATTCGAGATGTTCTTATATTCAGCAACGAGCCTCAATCTTTTTTCGAAAATGATACTGTTAAAAAATTTCTCAATTGTTAAAATTTGTAATTTTTTTATCAATTTGTAATGTGTATCTCACACACATCGCGTGTGTCACATACACTAGTATATATACACACACTCAATGATTGGTATATACTCATGATTTGTATCAATCTGTGATAATTTTTTAAAATATGTATTATGTACACATGATTTGTTTCAAACCATTGATTGTGATGAGTGATGACCTTAATTTAGAAAATTATAATCAGCAATCTATAGGTTTGAAATGGTTCGAAATGAAATGAACCCATCTATATTCGGTTCGGCTCAGTTCGATTTTCTTATTGAACCAGTTCGGTTTAGTTCTATTAATTAACTAGCCGGTTCAACCGGTTCCGGACATACCGGTTCAATTCAAA
>MKEJ01076179.1:0-16956 GCA_001753735.1 Embelia ribes
AAGTTGTTGTCAGTTGGGTCGTGTTCTTTAATCCTAACCCAGATTAATGATTTCAATGATGACACTGTTGAATGCTTGCTTGTATTTTAGGTTTTCCTTTCGATAAACGACAAGTACTAAGGATTGCTTTTTTATCGGCTTGAATTTTTTTCCGAGTCTATCATTTGGCGATTATTCATCCATGTTTCTACTTGTTTTTGACTTATTTTTTCTGGTTTTAATAAGCCCTGTACTGGTTTTTACATATTGTTATTCTCCAATTTCAAGTCTTGTTTTCCTCGTTGGGTTTTTTGACTAGTTGATTTGTTTTATTCTGTATCTTGACAGCTATGTTGAACGCTTGCTCGATCGCATTAGTAATGGTGTCCTGGCAGAGGACAGGAGGACAGCCATGACTGAACTTCAGTCTGTCGTAACAGAAAGTCATGCTGCCCAGCTAGCTTTTGGGGCAATGGGTTAGTTGATTGTTTCGGTTACAGAGGATTGTTTTGTAAGCTTGCCTACTTAAAACAGTATTCATTTGTTTCTATTTCAGGGTTTCCAGTACTCCTAAGTGTCCTAAAGGAAGAGAGAGACGATGTCGAAATGGTCCGGAAGCTGAACTTGACCTCGAATTGCCTTTTCTCTTATATACTTGTGTTTTTCCTTTACTTGAGAAATAAAATTTGCTGGCTATGAGATTAATGGCTGTTATGTTAGATTATATTTTTTGTCATATGTACCGACTAAATTTAAGATAAGCAAAATCTCTGTTTTTTGCTCTTTTTGTTTATGCGTTCTGGTTTCTATTTCTCCGCTTTGGTGTTCTTAGACTGTTTTGTGCTTTATTCTTGAAGGTTCGTGGTGCTTTAGAAACTATTTTAGGTGCCTTGACTCCTGTTGGCCACAAGAAAGCTGCTGACAATGAAATTCAGCCAAATTTGATGAATGCTGATTTGCTATCTGGAGAAGCTGATAGCATCTCTCTTCTTCTAAGTTTGTTGGTAAGTGTTCCAAAGCTATGCTGGGAATAGACTAGAAACTTTATGAAATTGATTTTTCATTAATGTTTCATAATGCCACCATATTGATTTTGATACAATGGCAGTCAGAAGAGGATTTCTATATACGTTATTACACCCTTCAATTGCTGACAGTGCTTTTAACAAACTCTCCAAATAGGTATCTTTTTTTAGTGGCCCCTCACTGTATGTTGTAGATATTTGTGCATTTTTTTGGGGGAAAAACATTGTTGAGCTTCCTTTTTCAGGTTGCAGGAAGCCATTTTGACTATTCCTCGTGGGATTACCCGGCTTATGGACATGGTTATGGATCGAGAGGTTTGCAAACAGTTCTCCCAGCAGTTCTAGTATGGGTTTATTGTTGATAATACCTCGTACTACTCATGTTGATTGGCTGTATAAAGTAGATGCCTCCAAAAATCTTGTGAACTTACTCTTTTATTTTTGTTGCGGATTTTTTTTTCTTACAACCAACTTCTAGATGCAACTTTTCTATGGATATTTTGTTAACAAAGAATGTGGTAGGTAATGTGTTTTGAGTGCTATCAGTCAAATGCTTGGATACTGAGAATCTGTGGAAACAGGTTATACGAAATGAGGCGTTGTTGTTACTGACTTACTTGACCCGTGAAGCTGAGGTAATGAGTCCCTCTTATCCTTGCTTTTTTCTCTGTTAATTTTTAATGTAACCTCAGTTACTGAATTAGTATCCTTCGCTTTAATAGGAGATTCAAAAGATTGTGGTGTTTGAAGGTGCTTTTGAGAAGATTTTCAGTATAATCAAAGAGGAAGGAGGTTCGGAAGGGGGTGTTGTCGTGCAGGTGATTGCCAACTTGCTATATCTGCCATGGCCCTTCTGTTTGTCATAGTATTTACACCAACAGGCCAATTTTCTTGTAGCCTAATATTTTTTTTGCCCGTGTTGCAGAAGAACTTTTTTCCTTTGTAGAACAAGCTCTTATGTGATATATGGATACAACTTGCAGTTTTGCTAATAAATTTATTCTGTGCAGGACTGCCTTGAATTGCTGAATAATCTTACACGAAACAATGCATCTAATCAGGTTTTCTAGACACTTTGCTTTTAATTTTTTTATTGTACGTGCACACGCTCATCTCATCTGAAGACCACGGTACATGCATGATCCAGGTATTGCTTAGAGAGACAATTGGCTTTGATCCTTTGATTTCAATTCTTAAGCTCCGTGGAAACAGCTATAAATTCACCCAACAAAAGGTTAGACACTCGGAGATTTACTATTTCATTTCCTTTTTAAGATTCTGATGGTTCGTGTGTAGTTGTATAAAAAATTACTCATACCGTGACATATGACTTACTGTTGTATTTCAAATAATACGATGGCAGTAGACAGTAAATCTACTCAGTGCTTTGGAAACATTCAATCTGCTTATTATGGGAGGTCCAGAACCTGACCCCGTAAAAGATGCCAACAGGCTGACTAATAAGACTGTCTTGGTTCAGGTTTGTTTGGAAATCACAATCGGCTATAATCTGTAGATTCTGTATTGTTCAAAACATTTAAAAGTAGCGAGACTTCTCTTACAAGTGTATTGTTGTGGTTGTAGAAAAAAATTTTGGACCATCTTTTGATGTTGGGTGTTGAAAGCCAATGGGCTCCTGTTGCTCTGCGTTGTATGGTAATATCACATCTCTCTCTCTCTCTCTCTCTATTGTTGGTTAATGTAAGCTACAACAGTTTGAAAACTGAGGCAGCTCTGTGGAATTCAAAACCACATAAACGGTGGATTTTAAATTGTCATCGTTACTAGATCTGTGCAAACAAAAACGAAAACGAAATGAAAAGTGGGAAATCTGAGGAAATAACCAAATACGTTCCGTTCCTAATCCTCTTAAATTATATAACATTCTTCATAGGGCAACTCTGCATTCTCCTATGTTTCCCTCATTTTTTCCGAATTCTTACTCTTCTATACTTCATTCCTTCTTACTACTTTAGGAATGATTCAACTAAGCTTGAAAGGTTTTGTTATTGTAGGCATTGAAGTGCATCGGAAATCTGATTGCCAGTCATCCTAAGAACCTTGATGTCCTTGCAACTAAAGTTCTTGGAGATGAGGCACAAGTTGAGCTTGCACTAAATTCTATGCTCCGAATCATCTTGCGGACTTCTAGCATGCAGGAGTTTGTGGCAGCTGATTATGTTTTTAAGTGCTTTTGTGAGGTCGGTATTGCAGTTTAATTTAGCTTTTTCTTATTGTTGCATTTAGTGAAACATATTGATTTGATCTTTTCTAGTCTATGCCTCGATTGGTCCTTAAATTTTTTTTTTATATTTTCACTGGATTTGATTGTGGTGTTAATCCTTCTTGTTTTGAGCAGAAGAATCCTGATGGTCAAGTGATGTTAGCTTCCACTTTGACCCCTCAGCCACAGGCAATGATTCATGCTCCGTTCAGGGAGGACGTTAACATGTCGTTTGGAAGGTCTGGTTGTCCGTTTATGTTTTATTCATTTTCCCTCCATTAGCTTAAACTTATCATAAATCTGATGGTGAGTTTTTCGACATTTCTTTCTGTCAGCATGCTATTACATGGTCTTATTTCGAGTGAAAATGATGGTGATCTTGAGGTAGTACAAATAATTTTTGCTTAAGCTTTTACCATTAAATCCAATGAACATCTTGTATCTGTATTATTCTATTTCGCTTTTGTAGATGGTGTTCTGTCTTGAGATTTCTATATTATCATGGCAACAGAGTACTAAAAAGTTGTTCCTGTTGCTTGGTTCATTGTGCGCAAGTAATTTCTTGTTGTTCCATTCATGTTTGTAACATAGGTAATTTTGAATTGCAGACTTGTTGCAGAGCTGCTAGTGTTCTTTCTTATATACTGAAGGACAATTCACACTGCAAGGAAAGGGTATGCAAGTACAAGCCTCTTGCTTGTTTTTTAGAATATCTGACTCTTGTATGTATATCCCCGTTATTACTCAAACTGTGACATGCAACTATTTCAGGTTTTACGTATTGAACTGGAGGCACCTAAACAAGCTTTAGGAGCTTCAGAGCCTTTATTGCATCGCATGGTGAAATACTTAGCACTTGCTTCTTCCATGAATAGCAGCAAAGATGGGAAATCAAATGTATCGGGTAATACGTATGTACAACCTATTATATTGAAACTGCTCGTTACTTGGCTCTCAAGCTGCCCAGGTGCAGTGCAATTGTTTCTAGATTTGCGTCCTCATCTTACATATCTGTTGGAGTTGGTTTCAAATTCAAATGTGACATCATGGATAAGGGGTCTCACAGCTATCCTTTTAGGAGAGTGTGTAATCTATAACAAATCTAGCGACAGTGGAAAGGACGCTTTTGCCATTGTGGATGCTATTAGCCAGAAAATTGGGCTAACATCTTTTTTTATGAAGTTTGATGAGATGCATAAAAGCTCCCTTTTCTCCTCCGCAAAACCCTCTCAGACACGTACGCCGTTGACGAGATCTGCCTCTGCTAGTATGCAAGAGATAGAAGAAGTTGAAGAGAAAGGGTCGAATGATCAGAAGGAGGAGGACCATCCGATGCTTGAGTCGATGTTTGACTCTCCGTTTGTTGACTTTATCAGGAAGTTGGAGGCAGATATAAGGGAAAGTATCGTAGATGTTTATAGTCATCCTAAGAGCAAGGTAACAGTAGTGCCTGCTGAATTGGAACAAAAGGGTGGGGAAAGTGATGGGGACTATATCAAGAGGCTGAAATTATTCGTGGAGAAGCAGTGCTCTGAGATACAGGTATTGGCAAGGACTTGTTTTTTTAATGTTCTGTGAATACGCTATGTTTATTGGCATTGTACAGCTTAAACATACTGTACACCAGTTCTCACTGAGCCTTAGTGTAATTATATCTACTCCTGTAATTTTAAACCTATTTCTCATAATACAACTCTCCTGGTTTGCCGGTACCCCTTGACGTAGTCACATTGACGAAATGGGCTAACAAATTTATGTTATTTTTTGCTTAAATTTTTTGTATTAGCCTAATTTTGCAACAATGTTTGGGTCCAAAATCTGCATGGCCTGTAGAGAGACATTGTATAAACAATGTTGCAGTGTGAGTACTTTTGGTTTGGAACAACACATTGAGCTCTCATAGGGTTTTCTGTTTGAAAGATGGAAATCGTGTGAAATTTATTTTTTTCTCTTTAAATATTTAATCTTTGGGTCCAAAACCAAACCTGGCAAGAGCGTGTTCAAATGTATAGAGAAACTGTATGACGTATTAATATGATCTAGAACCACATTATTTCTGATAAGATTAGCGATTTCCTTCTTTCTAATAATTTCTTGCATACTTTCTGATAGGACCTTCTTAGTCGCAACGCGACTTTAGCAGAAGACTTAGCTAAAAACGGAGTGGGTGGTTCATCTCAATCCGATCATAGAGCAAGCGGAGGCTCAGAACGGGTTCTGGTGGAGACGCTTCGTAGGGATCTTCATGAGGCGTCTCAACGGGTAGAGATGCTCAAAAGAGAGAAAACGAAGCTCGAATCCGAGGCTTCTATGTATCACAACTTAGCCACAAAGACAGAAGCTGATCTCAAGAGCTTATCCGATGCTTACAACAGCCTCGAGCAGTCGAATTTTCGTCTGGAGAAGGAAGTGAATGCTCTAAAGAGTGGGGGAGCGGTACCTACTCCGGACATCGAGGCTATAAAGGCGGAGGCAAAAGAGGAAGCTCAAAAGGAGAGTGAAGCTGAGTTGAACGATTTGCTCGTATGTCTTGGTCAAGAGCAGAGCAAGGTGGATAAGCTGACCGCGAGATTGGAGGAGTTGGGTGAAGACGTGGATAAACTACTCGAAGGGATCGGGGATGATGTGGGGCTGCCTGAAGATGATGACGAAGACGAAGATTAATGGTCCTTGTGATGAACTTTTCACTTGACTTGAAGTGTTCGTTCTTTTATATTTTAATAATTAATGTTTTCTAATTTATGGCTAAATTATGTTGAAAACTATTACTACATCTTTTAAGGGATTTGTACAGTTTTACCACAGTTGACAGGCCTTGTTTCAGAAGTTGGATTGGATTTTATTTGTGAGAGTTATTTATAAAAGCAGCATTTGGAAAATGTATGTTATTACTTGTAAGATGCTATGGAGGAGCTCTTTGAACATGGCTTCATTTGGTTGCAATTTTTAAGTAAATAAGTTAATTTATTTTTGTTTAATAAAAAAAATGGATGCATATAAATTTTCAGCTCATTTAGGTTTGAGCAGTTAAATATTATTCAACTTTTAAGGGATAAATTGGTAATCTAAACTTTTTGAGTAAATAAGTTTGTTGTGTTTGAGTTGCAACCAAACAAGTCCTATGTATGCTTATATATATACCTGAACTTTCTTCTTTCAAATCAGACTAGGATTCGATTGATTTCCTAATCTTTGTGATGTATTGTTTTTTTCTTTTCAACCTGTATAGTGAGTGAGTGAGTTATTATGCTCTAGTAAGGTTATCAAATGCGCAAATCACCTTTAATTTTAGACAAAAATTGTATACAATATCTAGTGCTTGTTTCAATTACCGAATCAAGAAGTTCAATTTATAAATGGAGTTCTCTAACGAGGCCAATCGATTACTAGCCCTCGGACCATGATCCGTATCTGTCAATGCCAATTTTAGTAGATATTCGATTGAGAATCCCGGAAATAGCGAATTATATCCAAAGAGGAAACAATTAAGGGACTTCTTGGAATCTAGCATAGAATTCATTGGAAGTTAACAAAATTTTTTACTATCACTTTTGTCTGTGGCAGCTACAAAACTTTTTACAATAATCAGAATTTATAAAATTTATGAAGGAATAAAAGAATTAGAGCCAAGAATTAAAAGAACCAACACAAAAAATAAACGGTACGAGGAAGATAGCCTCTGATTGTTTTTTTCATGTGTATGTATATATGACGCATGTCGTGGCTACACGGCACTGAATTCGCTGTCTCTACACATGCCCACGTCCACAACCATGCTTCTTCGCCTCTTCGACTTCAATACCCTGCAACAGTTTCTCCGTGGAGACTGTCGTTATACGACAAAAACAAACACCGATCAATTCCCATATACATCAGTGTAAGATACAATATTGGGAAAAAAAAACGCATCAAACTTGTACGACAACTCGAAGCCCATTATCCGAAGATATGATCTAGAGTGTAATGAATACAAAATTTCAATTTTTGGCCAGCTATTGGGAAAAAAGATATATGAACAGAATTTATGAAGCAAGAATACATGAATTTAAGAAATATAGGAGGCGTTGCGATGCCCTACTGCCCCTCCCAGCTATGCTATCAATGCTACTAAAAATGCTAAAAGCTCGGGATCGAGCATGATGACTAACTCAAAAACACGAAGGATTAATTACCTAAGTTATCTTAAAAGTCCTACTACTGCAAAATGTAGTTTAATTGCCCCATGTATGTTGTAACAAAAAACATATTTTAGAAGATCAAAAAGTGAAGATGTAGCTTACTCTTTCCCACAGATGAGGATCGGGTTTCTTATAAACCTCGACATTGTCCAGATGATCAGGATTGGGCATTCTCCACCTACACACAGGATGAGGTATGCGATGGCATTTGTACTCGCTCACCGTCTGATTCGTCGACGAAATCTGCCTCGCCTTTGACAAGTAAAACACAAAGGGCTTTTGACATGGGTTCCTACTCACGGGCCTCGTATTAAAAGAATAAGACGTATAATCTGCCCTCTTGTACCAATTCAAAAACGTCCTTGAGGGCATCTCTATCTCCCGAGGCGATAAAATCCCTCGAAAGACTTGGATGGCGAAGCCCCATGATACTGATACAGTCCATCTTTTTTGTTGATCGTAACAAATTGATTGTTGGATGAGTGCGGCTGAGTCGAGCTTCATGGGGATTGTGAGCCGTTGTAGGGCTTGTAGTTGGGTCATGTTTGGGAAGATTGGCTCCACCACGTCGAGGTGATGCATCGTCACTAGCGGTGCCACTGGGTGTGCCGCTAGGAGGCCGAATAGGTTTCCGATCACATCATACTGCGTTGTCACAAGGAAAAATGTAAAACAAAAGGAGAAAACAAAGCTTAAAAAACAGAAAAACGAAACAGGCTTTCATACAGCTAAATGGGTCAGCTACCATTACGAAATGTCACCAAATCGATAGAGGAATGCAATATAGAACTATCGATATATGAAGATGGAACATATTGCATTCAAAGGTTCTTAAGAGTACCTTGGCCTTCACCTGTTTTCTAAAACTTCCATCAAACAAAGATAATTAATTTTGTTACCCGATGCTTAATTTTGTGATTGATGTTCGACACAAGTCATCATTACTTTAATTTCTTACTATGTTAAGACTTATATAAAAGGTAAAGTCAGTTACTTTAATTTGAAAATGCTGTATTAGAGACATTGATTGTACTTAGAAACTGGCTACCAAATAAAGACAAGCATGTGTTAACATAGAAAAGATGGCCAAATTATGTATACTCACTCCTAAAGCAAGAAATTAAATATCTAAATGATGCTTGCTATGAAACTTAATAAATAATTTCTCGAAGAAAGATCTAAAATTCCTAATTACCCAGGAACTCTACGTAGTCAGTGTATCCTACGTTTCCCCTTACTTGATACTCTCTTTCGAGAAATTTACTTACTTCCTCTAGGACACTCCTACTTGATATACCTCTTCTCGAATCTATTCTCAAAACTTGATCTGTTTCTCACCCTAGGTGGAATGTATGCTCCATCAAGAAAATGCAATTACTTTGGTGATCTTACGCCTTCAACTTATGTTTAACTTTTCGTATTTACTAAGTTCCAAGTAGGCATTTAGTTAACCTCACTGTTCAGCATTTGATTACGTCATCATTTTCCGTCTCCCCTATAAGGGCAAATATAAGTCTGACTAGTACAGTGATATTGTTTTGTTCGCACGAAGACATCGAAATATAACCCCGGTGAAACCCAAGATAGTTCTCTAATGGGTATGTGTTCCATCAAGAGAATGTAATTCCTTTAATTGCTTAATACTTATAAAGTCGTTAACTGATCTATTCAACTATTAGTTATATTATCGTTTCGCATTTTCCCAAGCTAGCATATGCGTCGTTTCCGACTTCCACTTCTAGTTCTGCTCTAGTTTCCCATACACTATCTAGTTAGTTTTCAAGCCTCTATCAATAAAGACGCAAATGAAGAAAACAAAATAAATATATCAACAAAAAGCTTATAATATAAGATTAGATAGCAAGCTTTGCGAGTAAATTACACTTTCTGTATTAGAATTTTAAGATAACCAATAAAACCTCCCAACTTTCAAGAGGTGCATAATAAAGATTTAACCTCCACACTTTGCAGAGGTCATGCATACCTTGCAAGCAAAATAGAATATTATCATATCAATCTGTGCAGAACGCATATTTTATAAACATGAAAACACAAACCTGGTGAAACCCAGGTTCTCTAGTGAGCGGGATCCCAAGCTCGGCCATACAAGCTTGCACCCGATCATCCGAGGCGAACAAACCCGGGTACCTCTGTACACATCTATCCTGCATCTTCTCCAATGCCTTAGCCAGCGGATAACTGATCGCAAATCCGCCCCCGCCGAATGCCATACTATACGAAAAGTATATATTCTGCAGGTGACTCTCTGAAGAGCTCCCAATATAGAAATACTCATTATGGTCGTACTTCGACAAAACCCTAATCAAATTGTCCGTAACAAAGAACGTATCATCGTCGCCCATTACAAACCACTTCACATCCTTTAGTCCTAACCGGAAGGTCTCGGACACGATACGTGTAATCCGGATCGCGAGCTTCTGCCCCTGCTGGTTTGTATACGCAAACTTGTCCACATCACCGGATACCTTAATGGACGGGAGATTCTCTCCGGGTCGGGTCATAACGGGTTGGTCCAACCACACAATACCCCGCATTTCTGGTTTTTTCCACCATAATTTAATATAATTCTTTCTCTTTTCCCATAAATTGGCCGATCCGGCAATGCCAAAAACGACATCGTTGAGTGTGACATTCGTATTTGGGATGGGAAACGGATCCGGGCTGGGCAATTGAGTATTGTTCTGGTCGGGGAGGAGAGCGAGGGAGTTCCGGGTCGACCTGGATCCGACCATAACTGTGCCTGGTTCACATGAGCTAGAAGGGGAGGAAATGAACTTAAGAGTGAACACAATGTATGCAAATATCACGAAGAAGAAGAGCCAACCCATGAAACGGAGGAACCGGGTCGGGTTTCTCATCGGATTCCCAATCGTGTTTGTCTTGATTTCTCTCTTGATTCTTATACAGAGCCAATTTCATTGGGGGAAAATATTAAAAAAATTCGATCTTTTCCCCCATTTCTTAAATAAAGAGGGGAATTCTGATCCGGGTTATAAAAAAGATTGGATTTTGATGGGAAATGATTGGAAAAATTCGTTAGCAGAGCTAGATGAGAAAGACGTGATTTATGTATATGATTCATATGTATGTAATATTGTATTTAGCTATATATGGTGTTGTTGATCACAGCGTAACGTGTAACGAGGAGAGGAGGAGGGAGAGAGAGAGTTGTGGAAGATCTTGCAACTTTTCATGGAAAATATATATGTATTGGGTAGCAGCAATTGCAGCCGTTTGGCTAAATATTTTATTTCTAACTATCGCAATTAACCAAACTAATAAAGTAATTACTTTATTAATTCATGCTAGCTTTTTTAAATCTGATAGAATTTCTAAGTTTACTATAAAAGCATGATCACCATGCAATGTTTCCCCCCTTTTACATTCTAATTATATCCTTTATTTTTCTCAAAAACTTTTCACCCACTTAAACAACAACAAAGGACAAATCAATAATTTGGTAAATTATCCATAATACTTGTTAATTATAATAAGTAAATAAAAATATTTATTATATTTAATACCACATCCTCCAAATTTACTTATTTCTTATAATCTCCGAACTTTAAACTCCTCTCAATTTTGTAACCATTTGAACAACTCAAAATATCCTCAAATCATTCGAAGAGTAACAAAATTTAACAATCTTAAACATAACACCCGAATTTTTTCTCTCGCAAGGTTTTCAAGCCCATCGATGCCTTCCCCGCCACACATCTCTTCGGACCAATGACGTAGCAACGGTAGTAAGGCTACATCAGAAGCAGTCGATCTATATTTGTCTATTAAAAGGATTAAAGGTTGTTTCTTGATATTCCCCATGCCCCTTCCCTCTTCTCCTTTTTTTTTTTTGTCGTAAAATTCCTAGATATAACGGCAGGGTAAGAATATGAATTTTATAACAATACATTTTTTTTTTTATTAAAGTTTGTTTTGAAAATTTAATTTTATAAGAATATATTAGAGTTAATCTTGCCTAAGCGGTTGCCAATTTGTTATTTTCTTTAACTCAACAAAAATAATCGATTTGGAGAGAAATGAAGTTGAGATGATGTGGTTGGAGTCTCATAGTTTTGAATATATGTATTGTTTAATTTTGTATATTGTGTTTTATGTGATTAATGATATATCTCAATTTCAAAAATATGGAAAGTAATATTTATTATTGTGCAACTATTTGGTTTTCTATATCTGGAGATGTATAAAATTTTTACAATATCTTGTAACATCCATCGAGGTAAAAACTTAGTGTTTACTTTTAAAATAATAATTTTCTGAAAAAATATTATCCTACAACTTATTGTGGTTTATTGTTGATTTATTAATTTTGATTTTGCACCCTTTGATAAATGTATGAATAAAGGAAGAATATTTTGAAGATTTTTTTGGCTATTTGTATATAAGTCATCAAATTTCATGCTAATTTATGATATCAATACATATTTTTTTCTTGCTTTACCTTTGAATATTGTACATAAATTATGCCCTCATAGAAAAAAAGATTCAGATAAGCATATTCCTCAAGTTCTTGTTTTTCTGCAGATTTTGTAGAATTCAATTTTGATGCTAAATTAATGCAATATTTCTTGTGCATAATTCATGTAACTTGGCATGCTCTATTATTGAAATAAGTTTTATGTCCCCAACTTTATACTTTTCTCAAATTTGACTTTGTATAAAATTGATGCTTTTGCAGTGTACAAATTCTTTTGCAGTGTCTTTATTTTTATTGTATGCGTATCATATTTTTACTAATTTGGCCATTTTGATAAAATTTCATATCACAAAGATTTACTCCACATGCATAGCACGTGTGACCTCCTAGTATATATATATGATAGAGAGAGGACCATTCTCATTTCTACATGAATTATGTACATCCATTCTTCCCATTAAAAAATGGATAGATACATGTAATTATTTTCTGTATACATCATATTGAACACACAATGTATTAGCTTTTTACAAATACTAAGTACCTATATTAGTTATAAGTCATGGAACCACACATATATGAGAGGAAATAAAATGTACATGAGAAGAATACATGAATTGGTTGCAATTCATGTAAACACATTATACATGCATTAATATTCTTTCACTTGGTCCATATTACAATAAGTACTTGTATACTTAATAAGACTTTGTTAACATATCATATATATATTTTTTTTATCATAATATGGTGATCATAAAAATATCACAACTTAATAATTAACCACTACGAATCATGGCGGTTATATATATCAATGGGACGACATATTCCCTCCCATGTACTATAACAATAGCAAATCACTTAATTATAATTCTTAAGGAAAAAAATCAATCAAACGGTCCACATAAGGTCTTTGTCAGAAACCAATCCTGTTATTGTAATCCATTTACAATAATGTACATACTTTAAAGAAAAATGGGATAATTCAGAAACATTTATAAAGAGATCTAAAAACGTCAAAAATAACCAATTATTAAAAACAAAAAATTCATAAAAATTAAAGACTACAATTAAGACCCAATATGTTAACATGTTCTATAATGTCTTGGGTGATTATCTATTATTGTGGATCTGCAATCATAAGTTCAGTCCTGATGTTTTCTTTGGACAACTTTTGTTTCTGACCATCCTCCTTAATGACAAAATATTTGAGCTCTATATGTTTTAACACCTTTAGAAAATTTGTCATTTTTAGAGAAAAAGAGTACTGCAGTATTATCACAAAAAATTCTCTACACAAGTCTTGAGAAAAAATTACACAGCTATAATCCATGATGAATGGTTTCATAATACGACATAAATGCAACTTCCATGGTGGAAGTAGAACTTGTACCCAATTTTGCATTCTTCCATGATATTGCTCATCTAACTAATAGGAACATATAAATGAAAGTTGATTTTCAAGACATCCGGTGAAATTAGAATCATCATACCCAACCACCTTTAAGTTATTTGTTCTTCTAAAAGTGGGCATATAATGCTTTGTTCCCTTTACATATCCGATAACTCTCTTTGTCATTTTCCAGTGCTCTAATCCATGATTACTTTGGTATCTTCTAAACACACTAACAATAAAGTTAATATCTGGTCTCATATAGGTTTGTGCATACATCAGACTTCCTATTGCAGATGCATAAGTAATTTATTCCATATGTTTACATTATAATTCATTTTATGGGCATTGCATGTTATTAAACCTATCTCCTTTCTGAATAGGAGCAACACCAACTGAATAATTCGTCATATTGAAGTTTTCTAGAACATTTTCTACGTATGCTTTCCGAGACAATCCTAGCAAACTACAAGATCTATCCCGGAATATTTCTATCCCTATCATGTAGGTTGCCTCACCCATATCCTTCATTTCATAGTTCATAGAAAGAAACTTCTTGGTTTCATATAGTAAACCAAGGTCACTACTGCCAAATAAGATATCATCCACATATAGAATCAAAAAGATAAATTTACTCCCACTAATATTTAGATATATACAAAGATTAACGTTGTTTTTCTTTAAAATTGAATAAAGTAATAGTATCATCAAACTTAAAGTACTATTATCTGGAAGATTTTTTAAGTCCATATATTGACTTCTTTAATTTGCATACCATGTGTTCTTTTCTTTTAATTAAGAAAACTTTGGGTTGTTCCATATTGACCTACTCATCTAAACTCCTATTTAACAATGCAATTTTCATAGCCATCTGATGTCACTCTAGATCGAAATGAGTCACCAATGCCATGATAATTATGAGTGAATCCTTTTAAGAGACGGGAGAGAAAGTCTCTTTGTAATCAATGCTTTTTTCTTTTAGTGAAACCTTTTGCTATAAGTATAGCTTTATACATTCAATATTGTCTTTAGAGTCTCATTTGGTCTTGAAGATCCATTTACAATCAATTACTCTAAAATTTTTAGATAACTCAACGATATCCTAGATATTATTTTGTTCTATTGAGTTTAACTCTTCATTAATGGCAGTGATCCATTTATCATAATCATCACTTTCTTTGGCTTGTGGAAAAGAAACTGGATCTTTAGTTGTTCCTAAATCAAAATTAGATTCTTGCAGATAAACCAAATAACCATCCAAAATAGCGGATCTCTTTTGTCTTTGAGATCTTCTTAATGCTACCTTTTGTGATTCATATCCAGCTAGTTCATTATCATTTGGGAGTAGGTTATCATTATATTATGCTCCATTATTGCCAATTGGTTCTACAACTAATGGAATAACAATTTCATTAGAAGTAGTGGGTAACGGGATAGCTACCTTAATTTCATTAACAACCACGTTACATGGTTGATTGCTCTAATTGATTTCACCATTCTCAAAGAATCTAACACTTCTAGTTTCCACAACTTTCATACTATGATTAGGGTAGTAAATCGTTCTAAAATCCAACTTTTTTTCTCGAGAATTTTAAGGTCTATCCTCCGTTGGATGGCCCTAAACATGAAAATGTTTTAAACTTAGTTTCCAATATTTCTACAATTCAAAAGGAGTTTTTGAAACGACCTTACAAGGGACATAGTTCAATATATAAACAAAAATTTTGAGAGATTTCATTCACTAGGAAATAGGTAATGAAAAATTACTTAACATGGTCCTAATCATTTTCATAAGAGTATGATTATGCCTTTTAGCAACACCATCCTGCTATGGCATTCCGGGTATTGTATATTATGCATTTATACCCAAACTGTGATGAATTTTAGCAAACAATTCTAGACATTGTCCAATCCCGTCGTACCTTCCATTATACTCACCACCTTTATTATATCTAACGACTTTGACCTTTTTACCTAATTGTCATTCAACCTCCTTAATGTACATTTCATGTACGTGTACTGCTTGAGATTTTTCATGCAACAAATAGATATAGCAATACCATGAATACTCATCAATAACAGTGATAAAATACTTTTCTCCACCTAGAGATGGAGAGTCCAAAGGTCCACAAATATCTATATGGCTAATTTCTAATAATTTTATACTTCTTATTGTGCCTTTCTTTGTTTGGATTGTTTTCCTTTACAATCTATACAAATATTAAAATCGGAAAAATCAAGATCCAGTAGAATCTCATATTTTATTAATATCTCCATTCTTCCTTTAGATATATATCCTAGTTGTTTTATGTCACAAGTATGTAGAATGTAAGGCCCTCTGACTCTAAGGACTAACACTATAATTTTCTTACCTAAAAGAAAATATATTTCATGTGTTAAGTGATTTCTAACCAAATAAGGTTTAGTTTACCAACTACAACAAAAAATGCCTTAGTTCACTAACTATAACCAAATGTGCTCAACTAGTAAGAAAAATTAGTCATTTCCTCTTCAATAGCCTCCTCAATTAAACGGGAGGGAGGAGGAATTTTTCTTATGCAAAATCCTTCGATCCAAGAAGAAGGAGAAGCCAAGAGGAAATTAAGTTCCGAATTTGAAATTCACAAACCATTCTCGTTGGAATAACGTTCCGGTTTAAAAAAGCATTATGATCTTGTTTTCCAGACTGTTTCAGAAGGATTTCTGGTTGTTACGTGTCTAGTACCCCCCAGAATTTGAGTCCTATACTATTGAATTAAAGGAGAAAATATTAGTTTTGAGGTTTTTAAAACCGGTTAAAAACTTATATAAATGCGAAATTATTTGTCTTTCTGGCATTCTATTACAATTTAAGCACTTTGGTCTCTATTTTGATGCCCTTATAAGTCTAACTAAATTTTGCTCAAAATATAGAAGTGATAGATAAATGGCATACCTTTCTAACTGTTAATTTGGGCTCAAATGGATTTACGGTTTGAGAAATATTGTCAAAATACCGAGCCATTGTTAGTCTGATATTCTGTTGTGACTCGAGTATTTCGAACTCTGATTTGACCTCTTTATAATTCAAATTAAATATACTCAAAATATGAAAGTTGTAGATAATTGAGATACATTTTTAACTATAAAGTTTGGGTATAAAGAAGTTACGGTTTAAGAAATATTGTCAAAATGCCGAGCCACTATATTTCAAGCTCTGATTTGACTTCTTTATAGTTCAAATTAAATTATACTCAAAACATACAAGTTATAAATAATTGTGATATATTTTTAGTAAAGTTTGGGATTAAAAAGAGTTACAGTTTGAGAAATATTACCACATACCGAGATACCATCAGTCTAATATTTTGCTGCCACTTGAGTACTTTGAGCTTTGATTTGACCTCTTTACGATTTAAATTAAAATTTCTTCAAAGCATGAAAATTTTATATAAATAAAATATCTTTTTTGACTGTAAATTGTGTGTTTAAATGGATTTATAATTTATAAGATATGGTCAAAATACCGAACTGATGGTTTGGATATAATACTGAAAATGCTAAAATGATAAAAATTGATTAGTAATCATTTTAGGGATTATGAGTTGAGTCATAAATGATGTACTAGACATTAGAATAGTATGGAGAAGGTATAGGTAGCTGAATCATAAAATTTATGAGTTAAGGTTATGAGAATAAGTAACTTAATCATAAAAATTAAT
>MKEJ01076201.1:0-21581 GCA_001753735.1 Embelia ribes
TGATGATGGGGTGGATGTGAATAGTATTGATTTGGATGGGCGTACAGCCTTGCACATTGCGGCCTGTGAAGGGCAAATGGAGGTTGTTAGGCTACTGCTTAGTCGGAAGGCAAATATCGATGCCCGTGATCGGTGGGGCAGTACGGTAAAAACCATCATCTTTCTTCTCTTTTTAAGAATATTTCACTTTAACTAACAATTTCTGAAGTTGGTGACTTAATTGAACTTCTTGTTTTTGATGACTGACATTATTAGAAATAAATTAGGGTTCTCCAAGACTTCAATGTTATAACATAGTCCCTTCCTTAGGTGTGCTGGCTTGAAGCTAACATTTAGGCTCCTAACACCAAGTTATGTTGCTTATACTTCCTGCTTTTGATCTCTCATGTACACACGTCCACAATCAAGTCCCTTGTGACCGGGTCAGAATCAATCTTATAAGCCCATGAACACTTGGTAGTGGGCTTATGTTTGTGCTGATAAATTTGTCACACGAAGGCTGCTGCATCTCCACCGTCCATCTTGTGGCGTGGGTACACATTCACTGATGGATGGGTAAGTTCCACTGGCGGACCTCAGAGGGGGAGCGTCCTCTCCCCCCAGCCTCGGAAAGTTGTGTGGGACTCATATACAAAATTTGGAAATTGTGCAATGCTAGAACATTTTATCCAGTCCTGTTGGGTCAGTCTCTAATTTTTGGAATCCAACAACTTGAGCTAATGTTTTTGAAAGTCAGCAATTTACTGAAACTTTCTGTACAACAACATTATTCGAAACCAGTTCATATTACCAAGACTTTTGTGATGTAACACCATGAGCCCTCACTTCCAATAGCCCCACATAGAAGTGCTAGCTGAAGTTAGCTTTTGGGCTCTTTGGACATAGTGATATATCAAGACCGCCTCATAACACTACCGATCCAGGGTTCAATGCTGTTCTTACTTGAGCCTTTCTATACATTGTTTTTGCCAACCCACAATTAAGTACCCCTTGATTGGCCTATAATCAATCAAATAAGTCCACTACCATTTGGTGGGGGGCTTATGTATGCTCTGATAGCATTTGTAATGTCACAGTAAGTGCTAGCTTGAAGTTAGCTGTTCGATTGAATTAAGCAGGTTTGTTAATTTTTTTTAGCCAACCCTATTTGGTCTCCTAAAGGGACTTGCTACGTTGCAAGACTTTGAAATACTTGTGCTTTCCTTCTACCTAGCCTTTTCATAAGGAGGTTTGTTTTGAATGGCCAGGCTGCTGCTGATGCAAAATACTATGGACATGGAGAAGTTTATGGAATATTGAAAGCCCGTGGAGCCAAAGCTCCGGTACTGTCAGATTACTAATGTATTTTCAAAAATTTGTTTGGATTTGATATTTAAGATTTAATCAATTAATCTCTCATACTCTTAGAAAATCAGAACAACACCGATGACTGTTGCAAATCCTCGAGAAGTTCCAGAATACGAGCTCAATCCCCTGGAGCTTCAGGTTCGCAAGAGCGATGGCATCACTAAGGTAGGCTTTTCATCTTTCGTCACAATAAATCTATTTCATGTACTCACACATGATTTGACATGAAACATACATCATGATTTCCTCATAATTTTGCTTCTGTATCAAAGCTTTTTGTAGAGATGCATTTGTCTTGGCCTAAAACTTTCTCTCTACAATCAGTGAAGTATTATCAGATAATACTACTTCTCAATGAACAATGCTCGCTTCTTGTCCACGATGCTGATAACATTTCAGCTTCGCCAAGCTCTTAAGTTTCTGTACATCACTGTTCATTTTAGCTCTTTGATATCCTCTGTCGGTTGTGTGAGCCTGTGTGTTTCTCTTGAGTTGTCTACTCACATGTAGATGCTAAATGATGTATACCAAATGTTTTGACAGGGATCCTATCAAATAGCTAAATGGAATGGCACAAAAGTCTCTGTGAAAATACTTGATATGGACACTTGTTCACACCCTGAGAGCATGTATGTACTTATAGACATTTTCTTTTCTCTATGCTCTGAGTTGATTGTAATATTATTCTTAAAATGATAGTTCTGTGCTTTGGTTTATTAGTTGAAAAAGAAATAATCTGGCAGTGAAAATTTTATTTTCTTCAAATGTTTGATAAGGAATATATGTCATCTAACTAGTCAGTTTTTAAATAGAAAAAATGACCTAAAGTAGCGCGTGTTCTCAAGTAAGTTTTCCTTTGACTGTCAATTTTTGTTCTCCTGATGGTGCGTTTTCGTATATAGTCTTTCAAATAAAGATGACTCATCACATACTTGAAGGGCTCACAATTTCATTCCCATAGTTTTAAGATGACTGTATGCATTCATGTTTAGCAAATCTCAAGCAATTTTTCCTTTGACTATCTATATATGTTTTCCGTATGATGCTTTTTGTGTATATAATCTGTAAGTAGAGGCTTGGCATCTATGGTAATGTTTTCGTCATGATACAAACAAGAATTCTTTTTCCAAATATATATGACTCATCATGAACTTGAAGAGCTTTATATTTCGTTTCAATGGTTGTTTAAAGATTATTGATTGCTTATTTTTGTCTGTAATACCATCTCTCATTAATTATTCTAATATTTTTCTCATCTCTTGTGTAGAAATTCCTTCAAGGACGAGTTAAATCTATTGCAAAGGGTTCGGCACCCTAATGTTGTTCAGTTTGTTGGAGCTGTCACCCAGAATATACCCATGATGATCGTTTTAGAGTATCATTCAAAAGTAAGTGTGTTTTCGTATTTCTATGTTTATTGAGTTTGTGGCTGTGACCGTGGATATCGGTATATGACTAGTCAAATCTTTATTCTTTGAACCTATAAGCTGATGCATGTGAGCAAATGCAATCCGGGGATACAGGGAGACACGTGGGGATGAGGATTGAGGGAAACCATTACATAACACTCTACTCAAGTCACTTTCAGCAATTTTTTCTCTTACCCAATAGGAGTTGGCATTGGCAATTTTTTATCACAATCCCATTCCTCTCAGAGCCATTGCATCCATTAAATCAATTGTTGTCACTATCAGAATATCCAACCAGATTTAGTCGGTCCTCTTAGTAACTGTAATTTTTAGAATTTTTTTTTCAAGTGCACATGTTTTTCCCCATTATCTATGACCAAAGGCATACATCACCCAGGAACATGAATTTATTGTTTCAGACCCAATCCAACTGGTTCTCTTGACACATATTCGGAACGTAACTAATTCCAGCGCGTATTTTTCCTCAGTTGTGCATGGACCAATTATTGGTATCTATATTCATAATTCCTGCTCGGTTGTACATGGCCAAATTGTAGTATTTTTTTCATTGTATACTATCTTGAATTTCATGACATTGTTATGCTGCATTTTACCATTGCCTTTTTGGGTAATTTTTCAGGGTGACCTAGGGAGCTATCTTCAAAAGAAAGGACGCCTTTCTCCAGCTAAAGCTCTAAGATTTGCTCTTGATATTGCAAGGCACGCCAATCTGTCTTCAGACATTTTTATAATAATAATAATAATAATAATAATAATAATTGTTGATTTAGAAATCTGATCAGTATCCCCGCTTTGCTTCTACTTAAACTAATTTTCAAGATTGTTTTTCCTTCCTTCTTTAGTGTGCATTCATTTATTGTTTTGATTTTATTTCATTTTTCATTATTCTAATCAGAACTACTGAAATATTGTTTAATCTGAAGCTTGTCTTTAGAGTGTGTGTCTTATTTGTGTCTTTGATTGATTTTTGTCATCAGGGGCATGAATTATCTTCATGAATGTAAACCAGATACGGTCATCCACTGCGATTTGAAGCCCAAGTAAGGCAACTAGGAGAAAGATTTGTTTTGATGTTTATAGTCACCAATTTTTGTTTTTTCTGCAGTCATCTTTATATTTTTTCTGTTGTTTTTAATAATTGAAGTTTTCGTAAGGTGCCAGAAATATTTTGCTGGATTCTGGAGGTCAGTTGAAGATAGCTGGATTTGGTTTGATAAAGTTGTCTAAAATGTCATCTGACAAGGCAAGACTAGTGCAACCTGCTCAAATTGATCGCTCAAGTAAGTTCTCCTGTTTTATGTGCTACCTTTTTTCTTTTTTTTTTGTACCTACATGTTTCTTAGGGCTTCAGGGTAGTCAATATGACAATATCCCTTTATAGCGGTTGTTTTCGGCTTGGGCTTCAAGTACATCACCTTACGAAATGTAGCCACCTTATTATCATATTGTCAGACTATTCAGATATATCATATGTGTATTTGGTGTTTCCTGGGACTTGTGTGTAATAAAGTTTTGAATGTGGGCACACCTGCTTTATTCAGAACAAGAAAGGGTGAGTGCTTATGAAAACAGACATGGATTGATAATAATCAGGCTCGCTATCCAATAAGCGACACATAGCTCACCATTTATTTTTATTTACAGAGCAACTTCTTGTAAATGTGCAGAGGTCACTTTTGTCTGAAGCCCCCAATTTAAAACTTATACTTGGTTGCTTTATTGTTTTTTCTTTCTGAAAATAAAAATATATTTTGTTCCTGATTGATGGTAAATGACGAATATTGAAGCAGCAGTCCTTTCCGAGCATTAGTGAAAAGCAGCAGTAATTAAGAAACATTTGACAGAAGATGCCTTGAATTCTAATCCCGATCATTGTTATTAGCATATATTACTTGCTGACTTCAGCTTATGGTGTCAGGTTTATATTTGGCACCAGAGGTTTATAAAGCGGATATATTTGACAGAAGAGTTGATGTATATTCTTTTGGCCTAATTCTTTATGAGGTAATTTTTCTTTTCCCCTGTTCCATTCTTGTATAGTTAACAATTTGATGGCATATTTATCCTCAGATGTTTAAGTCTTAAACTTCTTGTAATTTGACTAGCTGCGGTTATCTCCACGTAGAATGTGTGTTCTTTCTTTTCTTTACAGCTGCTTTATTTAATATCTTAGCAAAGACCTTGACTGAGGCGATCTTGGTGTAATTTTGTTCTTTGCATAATGAGATGTCTGCGTATCACTTGGGAAAATTAATGAGCGGATCTTTCATTGGAGATTGTATCCAATAGGGACTAGGGCAATTTATTAATTTGAACGAATAGAATGTTATTTCAGTGAAACGTTTCAGTTACCTTAGAAATGTCTTGGAGCTATTTTTAAAGACACCGCAATATGGGAAATCGTTAAAAAACAGATGGAAGTATTAACAGCAGCCTGGACTATTGATTCGTAAAGCTAAGATGAAAACAATACTACATACTTTACTGGAATAAATAACTGGGCATTAGTATCTTAACAAAATGTAAATAAAAGAATTCAATTTCACATGGTAAAAAGTAATAGGGATGGTGAATTTTGCGTTTTTTCCGTCATTGTTGCTTAAACTAGTTAATGCAGCTTAAAGGGGTGTCCATTTGGGTTATTGCTGAAAATTAGAGTATTTTCCTTAAAGTACATTGCTTCTTGGATCTGTCTATTATAAATAAAATTATAAAAAATTTAAATTATGGATATGTTTTTAAGTCTCTTTCCTCTCATCTTTTCTTCCTAGTTTCTTGTTGTTTTCATTAACTTCCAGGTTTTAATATGCACATTTTTTGTTTAGGATCAAATAAGAATATGAGAAAACAAACATCCATGGTTGACAAATTTGGAAGAAATCATATTCACATGTCCAGAAATGTTTAAATGTGTTTCAAGAAGTTCAGTGATGTTAAAGGGGAGAAATAAGAATTCAGGAACCACACTAATAATTTTTGCAGGTTACTTTGGAAATGATTTTTTTTACCACGGAAACAGAAAAAACATTTTGTTTCTTGTACGTCATGGTAGTATTTGTTGACCTCTTTGTTGGAAAAACAAATAGTTGACTTGTTAATTCTTCTGTTGGTTCCTCATTGGGTTCAGATGGTGGAAGGGGTCCAACCTCTCTACCCTAAGTCTGGAGAAGAAGCTCTTAAACTCATGTGCTTGGAAGATAAGAGGCCAACATTCAAATCGAAATTAAAGGCTTATCCTCCCGATTTGAAAGAGTACGTCAATCTCCTTGCAGGATGTTCTACATCGTGTATCAGTTTTTGTAAGGGTTAAAAGTTGAATGCGTTGGTTTTCGTATTAGCTAAAAGATTACAAATATCCCAAAGTGAAAAAGGCATAATTTCTAATTTACTAGATTCCACGTCCTCCCAAGTCCAGGAACATCAAAGAACATGCACCCGCTAGTCCTGTTTTCCTTGTTTCTATATTCTGATATAGTTTGTCGTCTCTTTTTTATTGTAAAACTTAAAAGTTTGTGGTAACATCTCACCAATCTGTATTTATCTTAATGAAAGGTTGATTGAAGAATGTTGGGATCCACAGTCAGTTATAAGACCGACCTTCTCCGAGATCATTGTACGGTTGGACAAAATAGTTGCGACCTGCTCCAAGCAAGGATGGTTGAAGGACACCATTAATAAGCTCCCATGGTATGCATCTATTGCCACATTATTTTTTAAGTGATAAGCATAGCTAGTGGAAATTAGTGTGTATTTTTAGAACAATACCTCAATATATATGGGCTTGTTTGGTTGCAGCTTATCAGTTATTTGGTTTAAAAGCTGGATAACGTCTGGTTGTTCAGCTGATTTTATTTGCTATTTTGGCCTAAATAAGCTGTAAATTTTAAGTTGGATGCATCCAATTTTTTTCTTAGACAAAGATAAATTAGTTTATTTGCTTAAAAGCTGCAATCAAACAAACCCTACGTTGATGGAGTGTTCCTTGAATTTAATCATTAGAATTTAGAATGGAGGCTGGTTTCAGAGTACTAGTGTGATGCCCTACTTTTCAAATAAATACTAGAGGCAGAAAAAACAAAGTTTTGAGGAAAGAAACCCAATTTATATGGCATAGGACATTTTATATTAACTTCAAAAAATGCTATGTTTATTTTCCTTTGAGTTGGTTCTGATTCTGTGATGGTTCAAGTTATGTGTTGCCTTATAGTTTATATTAACATTAGAAATGTGTAAATTTGTATTTATTTTACTTGCTTTTGGTTATTCCTCAATTTGATACCAGAGACAGAAAAGTAGAATTTTTAGGAAAGAGACCCTATTTCTGTTAGACATGGTGTTTCTTGTGCATTTTCTATATGGAATAATGGCATAAATTTTTGTTATAATGATGTTTAAAAAGTATATTTTGTTTGTACGGTTTTAGCTCGAATTTATGTGAAATATTTTGTAATTTCTTTGTCGTTTTCATTTCTTAACATTTAGTTTGTAACTTTTGCATAGAGTAGTGTAATGTATCATGAGAAAAGATCTTGGAAATTAATCTAGAAAAATTTGGAAGCATGATTAGACTTCAACATCAATCGAATAGAGGTTTTGAGATTCAGATATGTTTCTCGGGATGCATTGCATTTTACAGTTATATAATTAGCTGCCTTTGATTTTACTTCAGTTAGGGACCAGAGACTGGAAAAAACAAATTTTTCTTTTTGTAGCACACACATTTTTCTAACTCATACTCTCTATGCTAAGCCTGCTTTTTGGTTTTTGTTATTATACTTCAATTATAGACACAAGACAGAAAAACTAAAGTTTGAGTAAAATATTCTTATTTCTGTTATCAATCAGATATGATATTTCTTTTGAGATTAACTGATGGTATGAAATTCACATTAGGAGATACAATTAAAAGGTCCTAGGTACGTATATATGGTTAAAGAAATGTATAAAAATTAGTTATGTGAAATAGTTAAGAATTTTGTATATGTTGGAATGGGAAGAGTTAATTTATTCATTCTTAAAAGGTGTTGCTGGTTTAAGGCAAATTGATATGTTGAAATGGAAAAAGCTGGATTCGAGGACCTTGGGGATAGCTCGAAATTCAATATCTGAATCCTCGTGGATTGTTTTAAAGATTCTTCAAAGTGCAGGTGATTTTTTCTTTCTATCTCCCCTTCCCTTCTCTTTTATCTCTGACTTATATTCAGTAGAAGTAAAAAACTGTATGGAAGGGTCGAACTTTGACAAAAAGATATTAACGACAATGCTAACAAACTCAGACAACTCAAATGGGTAACCATCTTCATCCATCAAGATAAGGATCTTGGACAAAAACCTTAGGTTGAGTTCATGCTTGTAGACTGCATTACAAAGAAAGGAAACAGCTTTCAGAATTCATATTTTATGGATGAAGGATGGTTTCTTGTTTGAGATGGGAACCATATCTTCTTCTCTGATGCTTTTGAATATTTATGTACACAATAGGCTCCTAGTTCTACTGGAAGCAATTTATGTTTGTAGTTTACTTATCAAAAGGGCGGTATTTGCAGTTCTATACTGCGATAGTGAGATGGGAACATGTGCCTCTTCCTTGCCCTTCTTAACACAAATCACTCATTGATGTCAATAAAATAACCTAGTACATATCAATTCAGTGGCACACCCTAGATTTCCTGGAGAGAGGGGAGAGGGCGAGAAGAGGTGGTTGGGGGTGGCAAGTGTTGTAATTGCCTTAACCTTTACTTCATTTTTCATGTATGAGATTCTGAGAAACTAGTTAGTGTGTATAAAGCAGCTAGATTGATGGATGTATTGCGATTCACTGAAGAAACTAAAGTCAAAGTAGTTTTAATAGTTTCCCACATATGAGGGGCGTTCCTGTGAATATTTTTATACAGTGGAGTAGACGTCAAAGGAAGTGTTTTCATTTCATTTTTACTGTTATTAGTTTCATTATGGTAAGTGAGCATTCATTATTTATTGCGCTGAAGTACCAAGTTTGCTTTGTTTCTTTGAGTTTGGTTTGGCGAATGTGCTTGTGCTTTCTTTCCACAAGTGAAAATTGTGTATTTATAAACAAAGTGAAGAAAGGAGTTTAGCCGAGTCAGATTTGGATCTCTCTTTATTGTTCTGTTGATAGTGCTTCAGCTGTTGTTTTTTTGAAGGGCTCCTTTCCTGAAGAACCTTCTAATGTGCAGGGTTTGAAGCGTACTTGGTTGGTGGATGTGTGAGAGATTTAATTCTCAATAAAGTTCCTAAAGATTTCGATATCATCACCACAGCTGCTCTGAAGCAGGTCTTAAGATGCTATTTTACACTTTGTCTTTTTCTTGAGGAGCACCTTTGGTTTTTGCATATGAAAGTTCAAATAATTTTGTTTTGACTACCTCTTCTTTTCAGATTAAGAAGCAGTTTCACCGTTGTTTAATAGTTGGAAGCCGTTTTCCCATATGTAGGGTGCAGGTCAAAGGATCTATTATTGAGGTTTGTGGTTCTATTAATGACTAGTTCAGTGTAAATATATGTGTACTGTGTATATATATATATATCCATATTTGTAAGCACGTATATTTATGTATGTATGCGTGTTTCTTAGGGGTTTTTGTTTTTTTTGGTGTGTGAGTGTGTGTTGTTGTGCGTGGAGGTTGAATTTGCAATTTTTGTTACTTCTATGTAATGTTGTTGTTCCAATATCTGGTTATTTTACTTTATTCTATTATTTTAAAACCAGGTGTCCAGTTTTGACACTGTGGCAAGACATGATAAAGAAAAGGAAGAACTTGTGATGAATATTCCACGTGGCTGTGACAAAAATGATTTTGTTCGCTGGAGGAATTGCATGCATCGAGACTTCACTGTTAACAGGTTCTCATTGAATATGTTAAATATCGTCTCTTAGGGTGCATTTGCCATGGGGATAAATGTTAAGGTGGAAAAGGTTACTACAATAACATTTCTCAACCTTATATATTAATCCCTTGGATATTTCATGTCCATGATATTTGTTTAATATCAAATTAACTTATAAAAAGTGTACCAAACATCTATTACCTGTAATGTTATGCTCTCTGGAGAGATAATTATTTGTCCAATTAAGTTTTATGAACTTCACCAAGCTCAATCTAATAGATATGGGGCATTACCGTATCAAAACTAGTTCCTTTTGAACCTGTAACAAATGCATGGTGCATCCTTCCTTTTGCAACAATGTTGAGTTATTTTATACCACTATACTAATTGACAATGCTTGTAAAATTGTTGAACCAGCTTATTTTTCAACCCCTTTGAGAACAAGATATATGATTATGCCAATGGAATGATGGATTTAAGGTCTTTAAAGGTGATTCTAGTTCCTTTTTCAAATAGGTCAGCTTATGCAAATATTTCCACAGTTAGGCCTTGGTGATCTTTGAAGTTTGATGAGTTGTCTTTTGGTATTATGCATACAGTTGCGAACGCTAATCCCTGCTCATCAATCTCTTAAGGAAGATAGTGGTGTGTACGGTTATATTTATAACAATTTTCATTTCTTTGGTAGCCACTGGCTTGAAATAACTCACTAAAAGTTATTACTTGGTCTTTCATTAGCTAGGATTTTGCGTGGATTAAGACTTTCAGCACGTCTTAGGCTGTCTCTTTCGAAAGAGACCGAGATTGCTATCCGAGGACTGTTGACATCTGTTGCAAGCTTGCCTAAGGTACTATCTGAAATTAGCCTATTTGACTGCAAGATGCTTTTGTGGCTTCTTTTTGTTGAACATGTATTATGACACGAGCGATGAGTAAGGTCTCTAAGTGGAGTTTCAATCTGTTTATTTATTCATTCCCCTCCCCCGCCCCCAATTCATCTACTTTTTTATTGTTTATGAAAATGGAACCTGTTTTGCAGTCTAGAATAATGATGGAAATGAACTATATGCTGTCTTATGGAGCTTCCAAACCTTCTCTTTCTTTACTTCAACAATTTAAACTGCTTGAAATTTTGTTACCATTGCATGTAAGTTCTCTGTTTTTCCCTTCCAATTGTACTTTGCTATTTGGATTTTTGGTGAAGCCTTATTAATACTTGTTGGATCACAGGCAGCATACCTAGGTCAGCAGGCTCAAAACAATCAAAGCTCTGTAATGTTGATGGTAAATTTTGTTTTTTTATCTTTTATTGAGAAAAATGCAACATTTTATTGGATAATATTGGTTTATTTCATGTGTTAGCGGTCATAATTCTAGTAGCTTAAGAATCTTTAGTCAGCTTTTCATCATTCCGTAGGAATCCATTACCGAATGATTATTTTTTTGCTTTGACAGGAATTGTTCTGCAACCTGGATAAGCTGATTACTTGTGATCAACCATCCGATTGCAATTTGTGGTGAGTTGATTTTATATTTGCTTGAAAACGTTGCTCCACAATACAATTTGCTCCAGAGTTTTCGAAGGTTTATCATATGTTATTCCATAACATTCTCGTATGACTAGTGTATACGTCAAGTGATTGAAAATTCTTGGGCTTGGTAAATATATATGTGGATGGCCAAATGCACAAAGCTCCGACTTTGCGGGGTCTAGGAGAGTTTGATATACACAACCTTACCCAGGTTTCTAGAGAGGTTGTTTCCAATGGGACGAACCTGTGACCCACAAGTGGCAATAGAGGTGTGCATGACCCTAAATATTAGTGCTATATTCAAGAGGAGCACTGACAGCTTGGGTATGCCTGCACTCTTGATGCTTTCTTTAGGTTTAGTTATTTATTTATGTACTTCCAAATTCTTTGATAAGTGCTTTTGATAAATCCATACATATTGTGCCTTCCCAAATTATTTCATTTTCAACCTAAAGCTTTTGGATTTGGATTAGTTATTTGCTTGCATCGATTTATACATTGGAGCAAACATTTTTCTTTTTCTGCTTCTGGGAATAAAGTTAGTTCTTCTTTATTTATTTCACTTTGTTTCAGCATTCTTCAGATTTAGTTATTTATTGGCTTGTGATTTTTTTATTTTCCTATCTGGAAAGAGTCCGTTCCTCTACCTGACCTTTGTATCATATTGTCCCGATAATAAAAATATAGTTGTAATGCTATTGAGTATTGATGTACACCTTTTCATGGGTGTGGGACAGGGTTGGGCTTTTGGCATTTCACCTGGCCTTGGTATCAAATCCACAAGATGCTCTTGTTCTCTGGACCTTTGCTTCTGTTCTTTATCATGGGAATTGGAATGAAGGTGTCAAGTTTGGAAGAGAACATGCAGACGGACCAACTGTTTATATACCTGAGATTACAGAGGCCCATTACCTAATGTCGGATGGTGAGCTGGCAAAGAAGGTAACTCAGCTAGCATCAGCCGTCCAATATTGTATTGGTGGTTTGAGTGAGCCAGATACACTTCAGAAATTGATGGCCAGATTCCCAGATTCACCATGCTCTGGCTTGGTAAGTGAATCTGACATTCTAAATTTTAAACATAGTTTGTCGTTAGTTAAGTGGGCCTTTAACTAAGGCGTTCGGAACCTGCCATTGTTTTGGATTTGCACCATTATAGCTTGTTAAACTAATGTCCGAATGCAAATGGTACGTGTCCTGTTGACTAGCAATTTTCTTTGCCTCCTCTCTTTAGTTTCTTTCTTTTCTTACTCTTTGTAGACCAGACTCATAATCATTACCTATGTTTGTATTTGCTCTTTGTAGACCACATTTATCGTCGTTATCTAGGTTTGCATTTGGTCGTATAGTTGCACAGCATGTCAGTTGAATGTGCCAGTTCACATGCACAGGGTTGAGGATACATGCGCTCAGGCATAAAGCTATCCTAGGATGTTTATTTCCCAAATTATATATGTTGGCTGTCAAATAAAGAAAATTATATATAGACATGAAAAGTGTAAATAGCATTAGACGGAAGGATATGGGTACCCATGGTAATCAATGAAAATGGAAGTGCTCCACCTCTATAATTTATATTCTAAACGGTGCAGTCATTCTTCAATATGTGTAAAGCTATAATTTTCTGTATGAATAGACTCTAGTTTTAATGTCGCGTGCTCTTTTTCTGGAGGGAATTTAAATTATGAAATAAGGTGAATCCAATCTTGTTCATGCACGAAGTGCAGAGCGCATATCTGAATTACTTGAAACATAAAGAAGTAAAAGGAAATAAAATTATGCCAAAGCTAGACCGAAATATGGAGATGATGTATTTGTTATTTAAAAACATGTGGATTGTGACCGTTAGGACAAATGTTTTGGATACAATGAAGTTGGATTTTATATTTTTAATCGAATGGAAGGTGTCTTGATGTATGGGTCAAAGTTGAATGCAAAGTAAATCAACACATTATGGATTTTATACAGTATGTGCTTTAAAATTTGGGCTGTCTTTGGCCCAGGGCCCTAGTGCCAGTTTCAATTTTGTGTTTCCCGATTACACTGATATAAGAATCAGTTTCCACATTATGTCTTGATTTTGTTTTCATTCTGCTCTTCCAGGTATTTGTATCAAAAGGAACCCAGAAACGTACGTCTGACCTTTTCCATGTACTGGCACATGATGTTGAATCTTGTAAGAAGGAAAGGAAATGCTTTGATATCAATTTTAGCCTACTTGGAAAAGGCGATTTGTGTGAAACAAGATTTGTTCTGGGCAAGATTATTTTGGACACTATGGGTAGTGGGGCTGTCCAAGGTAGTGGAGTTGCTGAAGAGAAACATGAACTAGTTACATCTGATTTTGCAAACATGATCAAGGTTTTTGGAAATGAGAAGAGGAAACGTGGCTTGCCTCCAGATACGGTGGAACCACGGAAGAGTGCTAAGAAGAATGAGATGATTTTGGAAAAGTGCAATGTTTCCAAGCTTGAGAGTGCAGTGAAGAGAAATAAAGTTGTTAATTCAGAGTCCAATAAGACAACTAATCGGAAGCAAAAAATGGTTGATAAAGATAAAGAGGCTATTCTATGTATTTTACAGACTGTTAAGGACGATAAGCATCTGCAAAGTGAATATAATAAATGGCAAGATGGGACCGAATCGAAATTGAAATCGGTGATGAAGAATGTGAAAAAAGTTATTCATTCCGTTGGAAAGTCTAATTTACCCCAGGACGGGAACGACAGAGGAGAAGAAACTTCAGAAAATAACGATGTGAAGGGTAAGATCGAGAAATCTAATGAAGATGACCGGAACGAGAGAGGAGAAAAAGCTGCAGAAAATAACGGCGTGAAGGGTAAGATTGAGAAACCTAGTGAAGATGTGAAAGGGGAGAGACACAAACATCCCAGTCTGTCTAGTCTCTTTAGACGGTAAGAATCATATTGTGTTGTAGATTACACGGTAGTTCATAGGAAATTGTACCATGATTTATTTTTAGTTTTACTAGCTAGTGAGATGTTAGATTTTTCGGCTGAGTGATTTTGTTTCAAATTTCATTTGATGTAACATATTGCCATTCTTTTTGACGGTTGAAATTTAGAGCAAGTTACGAAATGTAATATCATCACGATGAGAAATAGTGAAATCAAGAGACCATGTCTCTATTAAGATGTTCTCTATTAAGATGTTCGAAATGCTAGCAGCACTTCACTTTGCTAATTACAATTATCGTGGTTGGCGGAGGCTTATTCACTGGCACGATGTCGTAATGAACACTTATCTTTGTTGCGGGGCCGACTATTGTTAGTTGCGACTAATAAATGACTGAAGGTGTGTCCACACACCCCACGTGCTCGATACGGATCTGGTGAAATGTCTAAGTAACATCATTTTTAGGGATACTGCTAATCATCGCTTGCATTTTGGAGACAAAAACGATTGGGCAGATCTGTTTTTCCAAAAATTTGAAAAGAACATGAAAAATAAGAACAACATTTTCATGAAATATGTCCAATAGTGGAGGAGAGCGTGTGTGAACCATGTTATATGTACCACATTATTTCAATGAACGATACGGTGCACTTAATATTTTTAAAGGTGACGACTACTATACTGATAAATCACCGATTGGCGTGTGTAAACACTACACATACTTGTTCGAGCATACACGATCCAACCATCAACATTTTTTGGATCTAACGGATTATATAGATAACCACATTACTCTTGGGTGTAAAATACCTAATCACATTACATTATCGAGTGAAAAGAAATAGAAAATAAAAATAAATAGTAAATAAAATTAAAAGCATTTCCATGTGACACGTAACACTATGCCCAAAAGTGGAGGAGAGCGTATGCAGCTGTAAAAAAGCCAGCCGTGAAGAAACCGGAACCTTCCCAATAATTAATTTCTTAACTAATCTAACAAAAAAAGAAATGCACAGAATTTGAAAGCCAGTGCTCAATCACATGCCCACATGACCACTGGGCCCAAACTAAAGTCTTCTCATCCAACGGCTACTATTCACTATCCGTTGTATTTGAACATAATAATAAATAAATAAATAAAAGCATGTCTTAACCCACACTGTATTTACTCCGTACTTGTCTCTCTCTCTCTCTCTCTCTCTCTCTCTCCCCACCTTCTCACAACCTAAATAAATCTTTAGGATTTGGGTGCGTTGAGAAGGGTGTTTTTATTTTATTTTTTTGTGGGTTTTGTTTGTTTATTTTTCAGAAAATCAAAATGGTGATATCTGATGAGAACAATCCCACTCAGATTAAACCCTTCAGCTCACAAGGTAGATTTTTCTGATCTGAATCTAAAATTGCAACAAGTGCATTAACACCAATTTTTTTTTTCTCTCATTTAAAATCTCAAATCGAAATTGGAACCAGAAATGTTCCATAGAGCTCCTTCTATTTGTAGAAATCTCCTGAAAAATGTGAATTCGATTTCTGAACGAGTATATCTACGATTCAAAATTTCTCGAATTAGATTAAAAATTTTTGCCAATAAAACTACAAAATTCTGGTGCACCATACAAATTACGTGACATATAATTATTTTGATGTTTTTACGTACTTACAATAAAGAAAGACTGTTTTGTGCTATTTCTAAAATATTAAATGCTGTATGAGAAATGATTTTATATGAAATCAAATTTAGAAATGAGTTGAATTTTTATTTTTTATTTTTAAAATTTCTTGAGCACATCTGGACTCAGAATCAGCTTATGAAGTTACTTTTTGTGCTGCTGTTTCTGGATTTAAAGGTGAGGTAGCAATGGGGAGCAGAAAATTCGGGGTTGAGGTTAGTCATAACCGAAGAGCTTTAAGCACGATTAATCAGAAATTGGTTGGAACTCAGCCTTACACTCGTGTTGTCAACAAAAGGGGTTTATCAGGGTAATCATCACTTTGTTTTCAAATTATGAATGTGTTACTTTCACCTCTTGTTTTTGGAAACACTGATTTGACAACACATTTTTTCCCAGAGCACATGAAGGACGTGATAAGAATCTTCCACACCCAGGACATCGACCCGTCACTAGGTCAGAATTTACGACAATTCAATAGGATTTAGTATTAAATTTGAATTTGGCTAAGCATTTTCCATAATTACTAATTTGTGTTTCTGCTTTTGGAATTTTAGGAAATTCGCTTCGCAAATTGCAAGCACACGACCACCTTGCGATGAAGAAACTAAGAAACCTAATTCATCATCAGCTCCAACTTTTGCTATATTTGAAGATTGCCCCATAATTGATGTGGAGCAACAAGAAGCAGCACCTATGGATCACCCTGTGCCAATGTCATTGGAGCAAAATGAAAATGTGCAAAATCAGAAGGATCAAATGGTAATTTTTTGTTTGATCTACATTTTAATTTTATTTCTAATTTTCCCAGGGGGGTATATGAAAATTTGAAATTTGAAATTTTTAGGAGGTAGAGATGGAGGATATATTTGAGGAGGTGATAATGGATATTGATAGTTGCGACGCCAAGAATCCGTTCGCTGTTGTTGACTATGTGGATGATCTTTTTTCCTACTACAAGTTGCAGCTTTTAATTTTAAGTTTTTTTTTTTTTACCTAATTCAGATTTGGAAAATCATATATAGCACAATAAATGAAAATGCCATTTGAAGTTTTTCCATGAACTTATGCTTAAATTTTGCTATTGGAGGTAAATTCTTTTTTTTCCATACCAAATTTAGATTTGGAAAGTAGTATGCAGTATCACCCGAGCATAATAATCTAAAATGCTATTTGAAGCTAATCCCGGGACTTATATTTTTTGGTTGCTAAGTAATTAATTGTGCACATGTTTTTGAAATTTTTGTAATTAGGATTAGTTCATTATAACATTGATATATCATTGTTGTAATTTTGTGATGACAAGAACATAAAAGCTCAATCGCCAGTGGAATGTGATGAAAAGGAATATTTGGAGCCTAGATCGAATCCAAGACTCAAGCCGAAAACTCAGATTTAAATCCAACACCATATTGTTTTGCATCATGACTAAATTGAATAATTTATGCAGGAATGTTCCTGTGTTTCACCAAATTACATGACACAACAATTCGACATTAATGAGAAGATGAGATCAATACTCATAGATTGGCTTATTGAGGTACATATTAATACCCATCTTCAATACGAGACTTCGAGTCATTATTAGTATTAAATGGCAGATGTAGACTTTTATTTCGACCATTAATGCTTTTGTCAAAAAATCACAGGTGCATCACAAGTTTGAACTGAGGGAGGAAACATTGTTTCTAACAGTGAATCTAGTAGACAGATTCTTAGCTCAGCAATCAGTCGTGAGAAAGAAGCTTCAGTTAGTTGGTTTGGTAGCTATGCTCTTGGCTTGCAAATATGAGGAGGTGTCTGTACCTGTTGTGGATGATTTAATTTTCATTTCAGACAAGGCTTACACCAAAAATGAATTGCTTGAGATGGTAAATGCATTTTTTACATGATAATCCTACCATTTTTGTCCTCATTAGCTAAATGGAGAATTAGGAATGAAGAGGGGGCTCCACATAAAAATTTTAATGGAGAGCCCCTTGCATAGATATTTGATGCTGTTGGATCAACTTTAAGTTAGATCTGACTAATATAGGATCCTCTGATCTGACTATTTAGGAACATAGTTGCCGAAATAAAAACGGAAGTGGGAATTGGGAAACGGAAACGTGAAACGAGTCTTTAAAAATATAGGAGAAATGGAAAACGTGGATATATAAATATTGATAATATATGTTGGTTGATATATATAAGATAGATCTGACTATATAGGATCCTCTTATCTAAGAATAGGACCCTTGATTGATCAATTATGTTCTCCAAGTTTGAATTTTTGGGTACTTTATGGACAGTCAGTAAATTTTCTAAAGAATCTTATTGACTTTCAAATCAACATAATACTTATAATATTCAGTTTGGACATCCGGAATGAAAATTCGAACTTGGAGTACGAATGTGTACACAGAATAGACCCTTGTGTTGTGCCAAATTTAATCGAATAATTTTAAACTAATTTTCGGGAGCTATTTTTACAGGAGAGGTTAATGCTCAATGTGCTTCATTTCAACATGTCTGTTCCAACTCCATATGTTTTCTTGAGGAGATACCTTAAAGCTGCTGAATCTGATAAAAAGGCAAGTAAACTAGTGCCTCAAATAATCTTGTCACTTGCCTTAATTACAAAATCAGCAAAACTATATTCTGAAATATAATTTTCGATCTCTTTCACAGCTTGAGCTTTTATCATTTTTCTTGATTGAGCTGTGCTTGGTTGAGTATGAGATGATTAAGTACCCTTCATCTTTCTTGGCTGCTGCTGCAATTTATACGGCTCAGTGCAGCTTATATGGGTTTAAGCAATGGACTAAGACCTGTGAGTGGTACACGGGCTTCACTGAAAATCAGCTGCTGTAAGTAATCCTAATCTTAAATCCCCTCATTTTGAAAAAAAATTGTTTTAAACTTAATTCTCTCATTTACAGAAGTTTCAAAAATATCAATGTGTTTTATTATGATTCGGAAATCATAGGTGTAGCAGCAGTAAAACAACAGTAGGTGAAGTTTGCTTGGAGAATTTATTCCACAGTGACTAATAGTTGTCCAGAACTTGTTAAAGTAGTATATTGTGTTATCATCAGTTTTGCAACTACTAAAAGTGAACAGCAAAAGTAACAAGCGAAAACACACTCGAGTTTCTAATGGAACATAACGGAAAGGCAAACCAAACGAACTCAAATTTCGTATGGTGATGAAGAGGAGAAAGGCACAAAATAATGGTCGGTTTGGTGTTTGGGAAAAATATGAAACGCACTCAAATTCTCTAAGGAAAACAAAGAGAACAAAGACGCACTAATCCTTGTGTTTTCTTCTCCTTTCCTATTTCCTTTTTGAATTCTTAGTTCCGAAACAAAACCAAACGCCACTCAAGTTCTAAAGGAGAAAAAGAGAAGAAAAACAAACATTGATCATTTTAATTAAAATTCTTTTGTTTTCTCCTCCTTATTCCATGATGAAAATTCTAGCTCCGAAACTCAGACTGGTTTCTTTGCTTTTGGGTCTCTCAGGGAATGCTCAAGGCTGATAGTGAATTTCCACATGAACGCATCGACCGGGAGATTAACCGGGGTGCACAGGAAATACTGTACATCCAAGTTCGGCTACGCTGCAAAGTGCGGGCCCGCTCTTTTCCTAATAGAAGAGGAAGAGAATATACAAGTAACACAACAATAACAAACATAGCATTGTACAGATGCTAACGAAGGATGGGATTTAACGCTAATTGTGTCGACCATTCAAATTATTATTTGGGGTCTCGTTTTACTGGTTTCGGGTGATGAAAATAAAAATTTAGTCAGCAACTTTGGTTGCCTCTGGGGGGAGAAATGACCATAGAGAATTTATGATGAAAGGTCATCCATAGTTGCTTTGTTCAATTTATGATGAACATACGATTCATTTGAATTTCTTTTCCATTTGATAATAATCGCAGATTAATTGATAAATTTCTTTCGTTCTTTCATTGTTGATCTAACCGTCGGACACACTCGTAGCATTCAATTTAGAGAACTAATTAGGATGTGGATTAATATTAGAGGGCAGTCACAATAATTTGTACAAAATACAACAATTGACACAGTTTCTCTCTATACAGTATGCAAAATTTTCATATATATCAAAATTCAAACATTAGCAAATAAAAGAGAGACTAATTGCTTTAAATTTTTTTAAACAGAGTACAGAGTTTCTGCCCTTAATTGGTTAGGTTTGAATTGTATTGTCAAAAACAAAATGGCAAGGCAAAACCAATTTTGACAATGTTGACAAAACCAATTTTTCCACTTGCAAAGTACTTTCCTAACAACTATTTAATTTCATTGTTCCAAATAAAAAAGAATTTGAAGGTATAATTTTTATGCAAAAATATAAATTTCCATATTCTCAAGAATATAAATACTCTTGTATAATTTAAAACTCTCTTGACACTTTGATAATTAAAATTCTCTCCACAAAGACATTGCAAAAAGAAAATGATTAAATTTAGATAAATATTTTAGCTTACCCTAACTTGTTATTTCGGGTTATACTTTTGTCTATGGATTGAATACTTCATTCATATCGATGGTATGAATAGGGTTTTGTGTTGATTTTAAAAGACAGAGGTGTAACAATTCCCTTAATTTTTTTTATATTAAGCATATATTAATTAAACTTGATTAATTTGTAAGAACATTCACATCATTTTTGCTAAATAAAATGTCTAAAATAGCTCGAAAAAACACATTTTTCTATTTTATTCATTCTCTATTTGTGTATGTCACTATTAGATTAGTTATTTTACCTAATGAATGTAATTTTAATAATATTTTATACTTATTTACTTATTATTTATATAGACAATAATTATATTTAAAATTAATATTGATTGCCAAATATTATTTTTTAAAAATATTTTAAACAAAATAGTTAAATTTATATGTAAATATGGATTTTGGTTTGAAACATATTTTACAAGTTTTTATGCTGTATGTAATAAACAAAAGTATGTTTGATGAATTTAAAGTTATAATCTTTAATTAAAAAAATAGAGGGAAAAAAAAAGGAATTAAAAAATATAAATAGAAAGAGGGAAAAAAGTTTAACAATGCTATAGTGATTTGCTAAATTTAGCTATGAAGTCTCCTAATAGATAAATTAACCAATAATTTAGCTAAACCGATATATGATAACTTTTTTGAAATTTTTGTCATTTTGTTAGCTAAAATAGCTAAAAATGTACATTTACCAATCTGTCACGGATGCTATTACACCAAAAGTAGTTTTCATCAACAAAGCATGCATTTTTTCACTTCAAGCTTGCACTTTGCACCCTCTCATGAAAAGACGCCCCACGTATAAATCTAAACTTAGAAACAAAATTTGAACATCTTAGTAACTTTTTAACATATTAACGCATTTGTACGATTGCTAACGGACAAGGAAAACAATTCACGCTCCAATAATACCAAAAGACCAACACGTGAGTTGTCGTGATACAACTAGATAGGTGGTTTGTATGGTTTCTGTACTTGATTTTGTACGTATGCTATTGCTCTCGAGAGAAATAAAAAATACCGATTGAATCGCCGACGAGGAAGCGCATTTTGGAGGCCCAATGAATTAGTCCATCAGGCTTGCTTGGGATTTTCCACAAATTTTCTCTGCCTCCAAGTAGATATTCCCTTGCTTCTGAAAAACTGGAATTTAGCAACACAAACACAAAGCACAAACAAGGCACAAATCCTTTACCCATTTTAAAAAACACCATCAACAAAGAGAGCCTCTAGAAAAACAAATAAGAGTGTAATATATATATATATATATATATATATGGGTTAATTACAACAATGGTCCCCATAGTTGTA
>MKEJ01076209.1:0-10388 GCA_001753735.1 Embelia ribes
AAATATAGAAAGTTACATAAATACAAGTTCTCAGAAAATACAGGAAAATATGTCCGCATATATAATCTTTGGGAATTTAGAAAGTTACACAAATACAGGTTCTCATAAAATACAGGAAAGTAAGTCTGCATGTATAATATCAGAAAATACATAAAGTTAGATAAAAATAGGTTCTCAGGAAATACAGGAAAGTATGTTCGCATTTGTAATATCAAGAAAATACTGCAAAATTCCATAAATATAAGTTATTCCCGAAATAACATAACGTCCCTCCTTGGGTACGAGTGTACAAGAACTGCCCATCTTGGGCGACAGGTATACAAGTTATAGAAAATGCCCCATAATTGGGCAATAAGTATACAGGTTACAGAAACTGCTCCATAATCGGGCGACATATATACAAGTTATAGGAACTGCCATATAATTGGGCAACAAGTATACAAGGTAACAGGAATCGCCATATCTTGAGCAATAGATATTTTAGTTTTATCCCGGGAAGATAAACACCCAATTTTAGGCAACATATAAATTTCAAGTAGCAAATAACAAATAAAAAGTGATATTGTATATATATAAGGTTCATTGCGTGTCGGGTATGTCAACATAACGGTTATTTAAAGCTAGGACAAACATATCGTACCTACGTAACCATATATTACCATCCGTTCACAGTGACATAAATATCCGTCCAAGAATTTGGCAAGTATGTTAGCCTTATTTTTACTACACCTAGGCATACATAAGTTCTTATGTGGAAGTACAACCCTTAAATTATCCCAAGTACACGCAGCCCAAATAATTGAATATATCTACTATTTAGTTTGTCAATCATCAGTCGTTTGCAAATTCTACAAGAACTATTATGTAGAAAACAAAATAAATATAGTGGGATAAATTGTTCATTTTTTGTATTTCATATTGCAAATGTTATGATTTGTAACATTCATATAATGCATCATTTTTTAAATAAAGTTTATGTAAGTAACTCGTTTGGAGCAATAATATTTATCATGGATAGCTTAAATTTTCATCGCATTTAATTTCTATTATTTAAATAATAATCATTGAAAGAGTCATTCATTTTTCCTTTTTATTTCCACCAGAATACAATGACTCATTTTCTTTCTCTACAAGAATTAATATTATTACTATTATTAATAATAAGTAGATAAATAAATGACTAAGCTTTTTCTTCTTTTTACATAATTTATTATTATTATTTAATTAATTAATAATAATTATAGTAATAAGTTTTTGCATTACAAGACATCCCGAACAAAAGCCCTCCACCAATTTCAGGAAAATAGATCAAATAGGCCATCAATCGAGGCACTAAAATCCGGGTTCAAGAACCCTAATACCAACCCATATTAATTCTCAATCAAAACAATAATCAACGCGTAAATTGAAGCCATAAACATGTTAGAGTGATCTAACTAAGTAGAAGCGCTCAGATAAATGATAAAAAACAAATCAATACAAGCTTCGATTAAGTAGTGTAAGCCAAGTGGGTTTTATTAAAACCCTAGAACTTAATATCTAACATGCAAATAGGATTTCCAAAATTGATTATAATTGCTCAATACCAAACTTATGAACAATAAAAGCCCCGGATTAATTGGTGTAAACAAGAACAAATATTGGCCGAATTAAAATGTGAGTAGAAATAACAAAACCAGTGGGGATGGGGAACATTGGAGGGTTGACTTCGGTCAACCACTTAGATTTAAATAAATTACGATTGGACACCATCTTTTCAATTTGTTACATTTAAGTCCTAAATTTTCTGATTTTATCAGATTTGACACAAAAAGTGTCTCTTTAAAATCACTTTCTCAATTCCAAACCTACATTTTTGGATGGAAACAATCTTATTTTCAAGCAGGATATATTTTCTAAATTTAAACCATATTTTCCTATTTATTAACATTTAAGTATTTAAAATATTAATAAATAATATTCCAAAAATTTAAAATAATTTCTAAAAATATAATTTCCTAAAAACACCCGATTTTAAATATTTCTACCCAAGTAGAATATTTCACTTAATTTTAAATTATTTTTTTCTATTTATTAACATTTTAAGTATTTAAAATGTTTACAAATAATATTTCAAAAATAAGAATACTTTTTGAATATGTATTTTTCTGAAAAAATAGATTTAAACAATTTTCTGCTCATGTAGACTATTTTTCCTTAATTTAAAACAAAATTTCCTATTTATTAAAATTTTAAGCATTTAAAATGTTAATATATATTTTTTAAACTATATATCATATCATATACATATACTTACAAGGGGATAAATTAAAATAAATAGAATATAGTATGTGATATCAATGTGACACGTTATTTATCCACTAAAAATGTAGATTCTAGACTAAAGAAGAATGGCTCCTTGGGAAAAAAATTGAACACAATTGGATGTCTGAGATTAATTTCAATTAAATAGATTTTGAGGAAAAAATAGTTTTCGAGATTTGTTTCGTGGTTTTTCTTTGTTTATTACAAATGATCTAAATGTAAATATGAAGAATGGCATTGAGAATAACGGAACTCACATTTACTACCTATAGTAGTAATAATACGTCTTTTAGGATTTCAGGTGAAAAAGACTCAAAGTTTCCTTACAGAAATTTGAAATGGATTGATTATATATAAGGATAGTGAATAAACAAGTGGATAGAATATTATTATTGGATTTGTTTTGATTAAATATTAATTATTTCCATTGGCGAGTTTATTTTGGCATAGAGCATAGAAATAAGCAAATAAATGGTTCCGTCGCTTTTCCTCTTTAGATGCAAGGAATTTTCTTTCAAAAATGTATTGGAAAAAAAAAATTTCTTACTCAAATTTATGCACTATTTTCGTTTTCATCAAAATTTATTTCTTGTATCAAAAGAATTGTTAATATTTGACATCTTTCTTACTTTCAATGCACCATACATATCATATCCTCCCCGCAACCTCCGCGCAACCTTTATGCAAATAGACTTTGGCGCAAAATTAGAATAGTATTCGAATTGTTAATTTGGTCTAATTATATATTGTAAAAATCTTTTCCATCATAATTCACCTGATACATAGAATAAGTAATAATTATTTTTCTTTTACCCCGTTGAAGAGTTTTTCCAACTTTTAAGGGCATAATTGACAATTTAAAGTAGGCATACATAATATTTAATAGAAAATCAATGAAAACTCAAATTGGTATACCCAATTAATTACTCATTAAACCATTAAATTTGATGGTTTGGTGAGTCATTAATTCGAGATACCAAATCAAATTTGATTCCAAATTTATGGTACATGGATGTAAAGGCATTAAAGTCGGGGCTATTTTTTTTTTAAAATATCTTTCTATTACTATGCACATTTATAGTAAATAAAACTATTTATAAGGCAAAGTTCTTTTACTAATGTGTATATATAGCCTGAACATCCATTAACTTTTTCTTGAAGACATTAACTGCTCATTGAAATTTTTATTCGCTTGATTATTTCAATTATACACTCTATATCTAATTGTCTTAAAGGCGTATTAATTTTCATTAACTTTTTTAAAAATTAATTATTCATTAACTTTCATTTACATCCAAACATAAATATACACAATAAATCTATCCGTCTTAAAGATATTTTGTTGGTTTAATTCATTTAAAACCATTGGCTACTATATTTATATTTAGCATCAATGGTAAGGATTTTTAATTCCAGTCCCGATATTAATTATATGACAAACAAGTAAAAACAGTAAATTTTATCATAAAAATACTACATAATAAATTAAACAAAGTGCTAAAAATTAAATAGGAGACAAATATAACATGATTCGGCTTGGGCCCAGTATACATGGCAAGACCAGTGTGGGTATATTTTACTATGGAAGTAGAAAAACGATATCTTTCGCGTTTCTTTTATACATTTTCTCTCTTTCGCACAATAATATTTTTCATTTTCCATGGACAATTTGATCGTTAGTTTGCCTCAATCTATATGCATCAATGGAAAATTAACAAATTAATAGGGATATATTTGATGCACTACGGGAAATACTCTATTTGATCCAAATTGGTCATAACACTCCCTTTCTATTTTGTTTTGTCTCCCCCTATTTTGAACATTTATTTATTTTTATTGTATCTCCGATTCTTTGCATTACAATATTGTAAACAATTTTTAAGGACTTTGTCGTTGGAAGTGATTAGGTAGTCAAATCTACCAAATAGTATTTTAGTGAACTTGTTGAATATCTATTATCATATTTTTATAAAGAGTAATGTTAGGCTAACGAAAATTATATATGAAAATTAGGTACGAAATAACATAGCAGCCTAAATGACATGACGAAAATAATATCTATTATCAGATATTAATTTGTTTATTAAATGGCATGACGGCTAATTTGAAATGCTGATTAGGCTATTATGTCATTTGGTCCCTAATTTTGGTCTATAATTTTGGTCAGTTAGCATTACTCTTTTATAAATCAGAGCGAAGAAGAGCTTTAAAGAAATGTTTTTAGTCCAAACACCTCCACGGTAAGTTCGGAGGTTGTAATTTGATAATAAAATACTACAAATTTATAATAACAAACTATCACTATTGTAATTTATTTTAATTAAAATTAGTTGTAGTAAATTATTCTCATTTTATAGTAATACATTGAATGCAATTCCGTACAAAATTTGTTTTCATTAATTAAAATTAGTTATAGTAAATTATTTTCATTTCATAGTAATCTTATCCTCAAAATATACTAATTCCGTATAAAAAAATCCCTGTATATTACAAGGAAAAAAAAATCCTTGCATTGAGATCAAATCCCCTACGATCAATTTCGTATGTTTGGGTGCCTTTGCTATCCTTGGTGCTAAAGAGTAGTAGGGACAAATTTCAATCTTGTGCTACTAAAAGTATTTTTTTGGAGTATCCTGCTACCTATAAAGCCTATTGTGTTTATGAGTTAGAAAATAAAAAAATAATAAATTTAGGGATATTACTTTTCATGAGTCGATTTTCCCTTATAACGAGCATCCAACCATACCCCTATCCATCCATCAACCTCGTTTATTGCCCCATTCTAATACTAACCACTATTTTTATGACCCATTCACCGAGCCTTCCATGCCTTTCAGGCCTCCACGCCATCAGCTGCGGGCCCCCTATCCTCGCCAACCCCGGCTAGCCTTTCTTCACCCCTATGAACTACGGCTCCACCATTCTAGCCATCCCCAATAGGCTCTGCTGAGGCTTCAACAATACCATTCGAGCCATCGGTGATATTCGACGTTCCTACCCCAACTCTCCCTATTCTGGCCCTTGCCACTTCACGGCCCAATCGCAACACCATCCTCATTGAACTTTTAAATTCCCTTATCACCTATTAGAATTTGACTACCATACCTTTCACTCCAGCCCCGAAGCGCTCAACGACACTCAATCTGCCCTCGCCATTATGGTATATTCTATTTCTACTTATCTTTCTTATTTTTATTTTTTCAATTCATGGTCTTCTTACCTCTATTAATTCTATTTCATATCATACTACTTATTCTTCTGTTTTCCAACATTCACACCGGCACGATGCCATAGAGTATGAACTTTGAGCTCTCGACGAAAATCAGACTAGGGCTTTGGTTCCTTTGCCTCCGATTAAACTTCTCATTGGTTGTAAATAGGTATTTAAGTCTAAGATCAATGACGATAGCTCAGTTGAACATTATAAGCCGAAGTTATTAGCGAAAAAGTTCACTCAAATTGAGGGACTGGATTTTCATGATACCTTTGCACCTGTGGCCAAGTTGGTCACAGTTCAGAATTTACTTTCGGCCATTGTTGTTCGTCGGTGGGAGTTGCACTAGGTCGATATTCATAATGCTTTTCTTCATGGTGATTTGGATGAAAAAGTATATATGTCTTTACTACCAGGTTATTTGGGATAGAAGGACACTTACGTGTGTAGCCTCAATAAGCCCATTTATGTGCTTAAATAGACGTCACCCAATTATTATTCCAAATTGTATTCAATTCTTAATTCTGCTGGATTTTGACAGTCACCTTCCGGTCACTCGTTATTTACATGTGTTATGGGTAATTCGATTACTAATATTTTGGTTTATGTAGATGATATCCATGTTGCTGGTAATGAACCTTATAGCATTACATCTAGGAAACAGTTTGTCGCTGATTGCTTCCTCATCAAGGATTTGGGTACTTTGAAATATTTTTAGGCTTAAAGGTGACATGATATGATAGTGACATATTCCTTTCTTAATGGAAATATTGCTTGGACATTTTTATTGATTCAGGTCGTTTGGGCGCGTGGCCAACTACTTTTTTGATGGAACGAAATCTCCGACTTTGTTCTAATGATGGGATTCATCTGTCAGACCCAGAGGTTTATTGACAACTTATTGACAGACTTATTTATCTTACTATTACTCGACCCAACATTACCTTCACGACCAATCATTTGAGTTTGTTTATGCAGACTCCTACTGATATATATTTACAGGCAGTTTATCATATTCTTTGTTATTTGAAGGGTACGCCTAGACATAGGATATTCTTTTCTTCATAGTGTGAACTTCAATTTATTGCTTATATGGATTCCGATTCGGTGAGTTGTCCTACGACTCATAGGTCACTATGGGTTCCTTCATCACTTTGGGCTCTAGTCATGTGTCTTGATGTTCCAAGAAACAGGAAGTTTTGCGGTCCTCCGCCGAGCCTAAGTATCGTGCTATGGCTATGGCATTGTTTGTCTTACAGCTCTTCTATGAGATTTGGGGGTTTATACGATGAAACCAGTAACTCTATTTTGTGATAATCAATATGCTTTACATATAGCGCGGAATCCAATGTTTTATGAGTGTACAAAACACATTGACATAGATTGTCACTTAGTGTGTAACAAGCTTTGTGTTGGTTTGATTACTCCACTTTGCACTCCAGCTTAGTCTCAGCTTGCAAATATATTTGCTAAGCCACTTGGTCGTGACATGTTCCAGTCTTTTATTCGCAAATTGGGCAGTACGAATCTATATGCTCCAAATTAAGAGGGAGTGTTAACTTTGAATCCTAGTTGTGAAATAACTTCATTATTGTGTTGTCTTTGTTTTAGCCCATATATATTTGGGTTTGTACGTAATAATTATTTATTGATTAAGAATATTATTTGTTATCTAATACCAAATTTGTTAGACCTCCGAAATTACTATAGTGTTGGGGAGAAATATTAAAAATATTTTGCCAACTTGGGACCCCTATTTTAAAATTTTGTTCCGCCGCTTGGACCACATACATACATATAGATACATATCAATTAGTAGAATCGTGAGAAACACTAATCTTTTTGTCATATCAGTTGATAGACTCAGTCACTTGCTTATACTTTTCCTCTAAACTCTATCTCAATAAATTCAACCACCAACGATCACTTTAAGAAGAAAAAGAAAAGATAAACCAGTAATGCCATTTCATATCAATAATTAAACACTTTTACTATTGAGGGTAACTTTAGGCAACTTATAATTTGATGCTTTTTTTATGTTTTTCTTTTTTGAGCTGAAAGAAAAACATGAAAAAAGATCATACTTTTTAATTTATTTATAAATACATGATAGAAATGGTAATTGGTAAACGTAAGTAATATATAATGATTCTTGAAATATCCTCCAAAAGTAATTTGAAATATTTGGAACAAATATTTTCATCTGCAAATTCTGTACAAAGAAAATATTTACATCTTTTTATTCCAAACCTGGTTTCGAAATCTAATGTAGGTAAGTGTTGCAAGTACCTTTTTCTGGCTCTTTTTCATTTACTAGAAAAATTACATTACATGTGCATTCCATGTCACTTCTTTCTCAATATAGTCCAATTTTGATTGTTTTTCTTACTTTTCGAATATAAAAATTATTAATTTATTTTTTTATGCTTCAACTTTTAACTCTCATTACCATTATAACAAAATTGTTATCGTTTTATGGATATAGAGTAAATAAGTTACTTAAAAATATAATTATAATTAATTATAAACAATATAAAAAAATTATAAAATTATGTGTAACATGATCCTTGTCGACTTGGAATGTGATGAATTTGTGGCAACATCATTTTATGATTAATATTTATTTTTCCATGCATGCTCATAAAATTCGACTTTTCAAATAAATACTACTTTTCATTTTTAGGAGATTCAACAAAAAAATCCAAAAAATAATTATATGCATATACTAAAATAAATTATATGACACATATAAATGTCACTCATCTTTATTTGAAAAACATTCTGAACTTCAAAATATAATTGTAGTATTAATTTATGATTTTTTATTAGTAGAGTAATGTATTTAATATCTTAATGGCCTTTAATTGAACAAATTACTTATTTATTTTTTTCTGATCTTAAAATGGGAGGAAAGTTAATTTAATTGTATTACTCATGCAAGGTTATTTTTTAAACAAAAAAATAAGAAATTTTTTGATGGATTGAACACTGAGATTTAGATTTTATATACAAGTGAAAATTATATTTTCTAGCAACCGGTTGTATGGCTGATACACACATTTCATACATAAAATTATACTCACTAGTTACTAGCCCAACCATGGTTTTAAATTTTGTGCCCACTTTACTTAAAGATGGCTAACTATATACGGTGTTATTCTTCTCCCACCCCTTTTTTTTACGTAATATCAAAAATAACTCTCTATTAAATATTTTTAATGTTTTGACCCATCCTCAAATTTTCATATGAATGACTAAAAGTCCCATTAATTTTGTTTATTTCATTTAAATCTTAAATTCTACTTCTATTTAACAAATTTAAAATCATATCTTCTAGATACAAGAACGAAAATTTTTGTATTAATTTCATAATTTTTAATTCTTAGTTAAATATTACTACCGGAAGTTATAAATTTATTATATTTTCTTATAAATATCAGAATTTCTCGAAAATAAAATTGGATAGTAAGTTTTGAAGAATACAAAAAGTAAATTTTCAATATATAGAAAAATATAAATAACAATGAGAAATAAGCTTTACAAAAACAAGTAGTAAAATTATGATATTAATATAAAATTTTCATTTTCGATGATGATGATAAGTAAGTTTTAGAACAATGAATAGTAAAATTTTAACTAGTAATATTGATAAGCATTAAAACTTCGAGCATTATAGTCATGCACACATATATACATAATTGTTTGTACTACTTGTTTCTCAAATTTTCTAGATCATTGTTGTTATTTTTTGTATCATCTGAACTCAATTAAATTGGGCCTCATTTTTTTTTTTTTTTATCTACATAGCCTATTAGTTTTTATTATTCTATTTCTATTTCTTTTACTTGGTTGTTCCAATTTATTTTTGGATGTGTATTATTTTTTAATTTTTTGATGTAAAGGGTTTATCTTAATTCAAATTCTTATTTTTTGTTCCTCCATGGTTTCGCTTTTGGTTTGATTCTTTTGAATTTTTTTCACGAAATCTATTTTTGAGATAGGAGTTATGAAGTTGTTTGAACCATTTGTTTAATTTTTAAATATGTTTGCATATAATGGCCACTCAATCGGGTTGAACATATTTGTATACAATGGTTAGTAATCAGTTGTCCATCATACTAAAGATACATAATTGATCAATTATTGGCTTTGCCATTTATTTAAAATAAATTGAGACTTGTTCTGACTTCTTATTGAACGAATATAATTTTACTAATCTATTCAATTGTGTTTATAAGGAATTAATCATAGTAGAAAATCAAATTAAATTTTATCCTACTTGTATAAGGGTTATTTTGTCATGTTATGATATATAATGGCAAAAAATAAAAAATTTCAAAACGCACTTAAACAAATGTACATCACTCTTCATTAATTAATGACGGAATGAAGTTTTTATGCAGGGAATCTAAAATCAAAATGGGATTCTATCATTGGAATTTTATGCAAATTTTCCAAACTACAAGACAACATCTATCATTTTCTCCGAACTTTTAGCTACTTGCTCCTAATTTATAAGAAGGGGAGGAATGATTTTATTGTGAATTCTTTTTGTACCATACGTGAAAGAAAAAAAGAAAAATGGGAGTCATTGAAATGAAAATTTTCACGATTCTGGTCAACTATGTGATAATTCTAATTTAACTTATCATTTATATTTTGATCTTTCGACATGATCATAATAACCATTTCTGTTATGGACTTTAAATTTTATCAATTTCCATTAGTCAAAATTTTGGTATATTTTGCAAAAGTTATTAATGCAATAATGAGAAAACCCAATGCAAAGCCATGGCTTTGAAATAAAGCAACCTGCCATCTGCAATGGCATTTAGCAAAGTGTCCCCACAATGCAAATGATACTATCAAT
>MKEJ01076220.1:0-19879 GCA_001753735.1 Embelia ribes
GCAAATGCCAACAACGTCATCACTAGTGATGATCATGTTATCAACATACAAAAGAACGAGGATAAGACTTGTAGGCAATTTGCGAATAAAGGGTACCCGAATCATATGGGCTCGGAGTAAATCCTTGTTGAGAAATAATTGAGCTAATCTTAGAGAACCAAGAGTGTTGTGCTTACATAAGACCATACAAAGTACGGTGTAAATGACAAACTTTGTGAGGAGGATGAACATAACCGGGGGATGGCTTCATATAAACTTCCTCAACTAGGTCGCCATTGAAAAATGCATTCTTAACATCCATTTGAAATAAGGACCAATGACGCGCAGCTGCAACTGCGATTAAGGAGCGAACACAAGTGAGGCGAGCAACATAAACAAATGTTACCTCATAATCAATATCATATTCCTATTTAAATTATTGGGCCATAAGACGAGCTTTATAGCGCTTAATTGTACCATCAGCGCACATTTTATCTTGTAGACCCATTTACACCCAACAACGTACTTCCCAGGTAGTAAGTCAACCAAGTCCCAAGTATGTGACTTGGATAGTTTTGCCAACTCATCGGACATAGCTTGTTGCCAATGAGGATTTGTACTAGCTTCACGGTAACTATTAGGCTCATAAAGAGTAGCAAGAGCAAAATAACAATGATAATCCAATAGATGTGAAGGAGCAGTCCTTACCCGTGTAGACTATCGAAAAACAGGAGGTTCAGAGAACATAGGTGGTACCACTGGCAACAAAGAGTCCAATATACTTGTTGTTGTAGGGGGATCCAAGAACGTATTACCATGAATGGAAACAGTTGATGGACTATACTCAGAGCACATTGTACCAACAAGAGATTCACAAGACTCATGAAAGAAAGAGATTGAGGAATCAGTAAAAATAGGGGGTGGATTAGTGGGAGATGATAGAAAAGGAAAGAGTTCTAAAAAGAACTTATGTTCCCATAATTGAACATATTGCGAAACCTGAAGAAGTTTAGATATAGGATCATAGCATAGGTATCCTTTATGTTATAAGCCATAGCTGAGAAAACAAAATAGGTGTAAGCATGGTTCTAATTTTTTACGATCATAAGGGGGACGAAGAACAAAACAAGCACAACCAAAAACTCGAAGGGAGCTAAAGTTGGGAGTTTTGCCATATAACAGCTCAAAAGATATGTTGTTTTAAATTGTAGCAGAGGGAACTCTGTTGATAGTGTCAATAGCTGTAAGGGCAGCCTCTCCCAAAAATCGTTTAGGGAGTTTGGCATAAAGAAGACGAGAACAGGTAGTGTCAAAGATATGGCGATATTTTCTTTTTGCATGACCATTTTATTGAGAGGTATAGGGACAAGAGCGATGGGGGAGAGTTCCATTTTCTTTTAAAAATTTAAGAAAATAGTTCTCTTTATATTCTATAGCATTATCCGAACGAAAGACTTTGATGATACGAAATAATTGAGTTTGAACTATTTTGTGAAAATTTTTGTAAGTGTCTATAAGTTCAAAACGCTTATGCAAAAGATAAATCCATGTAAATCGAGAGAGATCATCTACAAATATGACAAAATGTCGAGATCATCTTTCAATTGGAATAGGCGATGGACCCCATACATTATAAAGAACACGATAAAAAAGAGAATAAAAAATTGAGTCACTATTCTTAAATTGCAATTTTGGTTGTTTACTTAGTTGACATGGCAACATTCAAATTTATTGAAATCAACTTTTCCTAAGTAACCACTAGAGGCTAATAACTGAATAAGGGGTAATGAAACATGACCAAGTCGATAATGCCACAAAGTTAAAAAGATAGCAGATGCAACAATAGAAAAGTAGGAATTACTAGGAACCTGTAGGTGCGATAGCTCGAACAAGCATCTAATCTTACAGCATGTCCTAATCAACTAATTCATCTGTGGATCCTGCACGTCACAACCCTTATTAGAAAAAAGTAACTCATATCCTAATTCACAAAGTTGCCCTACGGATAAAAGATTCATAGATAACTTGGGTACATAATAAGCATTGTCAACTTGAAGAATGGTAGTAAAAATAGATATCATATGATTAACAGCCATATGCGAACCATCAAACGTATATATAACAAGAGTAGGATGTAGGACTGTCTTAGTAGCGAATAATGTTGACTCGAAGTCACATGATTGCAACATATTGAATCAATAAACCAAGACTTTGTATGTGGAGTGACGGATAAGGCTGTATTAGTACAAGCTAGAACCTGTTAAACCAAACCCTCAATATCAGTCACAGTAAGAGTGGTAGTTGAATAGGGATGAGGAGGTTCAATTTGAGTAATGACAACAATCTTATGATTTGCACATTTGAACTCTCGAGCTTCTTTTGCTTTCTTTCTTTTAAGCTTTTCACAATTATCAACCGTGTAATTGTCTTCTACCTTGCAATATTTACAAAATAATTTGGTAGGTAGTATAGATGGTAGGCGCCAAGAAAAATGGGGAGAAGAGGATTGGAAGTGACCATGACCATGTCGGTAGATAGAGTATTTGTAGTAGTCTGTCGATTTTCTAGAAAACTAGTTCCTGAATAGCGGCGTCCATAGTAGGAAGCGGGTTATGGTGAAGAAGTATATCTCGGGTAGGTTCAAAATCTTCTTGAATAGCCATCATAAAATGCATGAACTGCCTGCGATCATGGTATTCAACATAAAATTTGACGTCCTTAGTACAATGGAGTTGTAGCTCAACTTCTGCTAACTAATCCCATAAACCAGTGACATCATAATAAAAATCAGCAATGGACTATCTAGATTCTTGAAGCATCTGATAAAGTTTGGTTTCCACTTGAAATTGAAGAGATACATCATTAGTACAATTATATCCGTTGGCAAGAAAATCCCAAGCTGTCTTAGCATCGCCCAGTTTAGATAAAAGGCGATGGATCGAGGGGACTGGCGTGTTAATAAACCAAGACAAGATCTTGCAGTGCACACTTTCCCAATCTTCTATACGTGTATCATATTGAGCAGGTGTTTCAGCAAGAAGTTTTTCTGGTTTAACAATTTCACCAGAAACATGATGCTACAACTTATTGCCTTTACGACAAACTTTGTAGGTAGATGCTCAAACATTATAATTAAAGCCATCGAGAATGATATCAACAGGGCGGGTAACTTCATTTTGAGTAGCCATGATCTAGTATATACTAGATTGGAATTGTTTGAAGTTATAAAATAGTTTGGATACTTAGAATAAAGAAGGACCAAGTTTGAAATTTCATACAAATATAAAGAGAAATTGCGTGAAGATGGCAGATTTCGCCCACAGTTCACAAGCTTCACTGTAGGGCTTTAGACTCGGATAGATGATGGAGATCGGAGCAATAGTAGTGGCGGCGATTGATGGGGGTGGCACTAGTGGGGACAAAATAGTAGCATGGTAGCGATCAAAGAAGCGAGGCGATGCCGATTAGATGAGGCAATGCTGGTGCTAAGTTTGATCGGATAGGAGGCGACACTGGGCTCGTCGGTGATTGGGCGGCACTGGGCTTGGTGATGCAAAGGTCATGACGCTAGTAAGGGGAACTGATGATGGTGGGTAGGCGTTGGGTGAGGCTATCGCAAATGAGGTTGGTGGTCGGAGGCCGCGAAGGCTAGTTGGCTTGGCGGTAGTAATCTGGCTTGGCTGGGGTGAGGCTGTCGCGGTGGCATGACGATAGCCGTGGTTGCTAGTGAGGAGCTTGTGAGGGTGAGAGTGGTCATTGGCAGTGACGATGCGGCGAGATGTTGCCAGTGGTGGTGGCTGTGGCGATTAATGAAGAGAGGTGGTGGTGGTGGATTGTTGCAATGATCAGAAGTGATGATGTTAGATTTGCAGCGATTGCATGATCACGGTGATGGTCGTGACCGGTGGTGAAGCACAACTTATTGAAATATTTTCTCTGTTAATTTTAATGTGCCGTAGATGCTGTTGAAACAGCGGGGGATTGCGACGAGGATTGTATTTCAGTGTAACAAAATTGTTGTGGCTTTGATAGCATGTTGAAGGAAAAGAGTGGAAGTTGTAATGTATATGGAATAAATTACAATGGTGTCTTTAGAGGCAAGATAATGATATAATAAAAAGGAAGTAAATCATTGTAACTAATAAGCCAATAACTATGTAATCAATTTACAATATCCTAAATCAGACACGCGTTTCTTAACAGTTTGTATGTGAATTAGATATACTTAATTAACCAAAATGGAAAGAGAAAAAAAAAAGGTAACTAAATATCTATACCAACCCTGAATAACTACCCTTTTAAAGAATAACTACCCTTTTAAAGATTTAGCACTAAAAACAACCACTTCAAAGAGCATGCAAAATGGGATGATCAAAAAAGAAGAAAATGGCACATAAGTGCAGAAGTTCTTGTAAAATAACTAATTTATTTTCAAGTAAAATTACGCTTTGGTCATTTGATAAAATTTTCATCACTTACAATGACTTGACTTTGATCAATCATGTCAAATTTTAAAAAGTTGGGACTATAACTATATCAATATTGAAACAATAGGGTTAAATAGAAACTTTAATCAATAAACCTTTGGGAGCTAGGAACGGCGCCTTGAGCAACAGCATTAGTGTCAAATTTTAAATGGAAAAAAATTTATTTGTAATTTTAGTATTTAATTTTTAGTATAATTTTTTTTCGGCTACTATAACAACTATCATAAATTTCATACTTATATACTCTGATTTTGTTTCTATTTGGGAGCTATTACTATAATTAATCAAAAAATAATGAAAAATGGAGTGTGAGGAGTGGAACTAGGGATGGCAAGCCACTTATGAGTTGCTCGAGTTCGGCTCGATAAATTCTCGACTTTAGAGTAAATTAGCCAAACTCGAACTTAATTTTGAGCTCGATAGTGTTAACGAGCTGAGCTTGAATATAAAGTAACCCGACTCATTATGCTTGCGAACTATTCGAAATAAGTATAATATATAATGTTATACATATATATATATATATATATGTATTTCATGTGATTAATACAAGAAATAAAACTTATCTTAAAAAAAATACTAAAATATTTTTCTTGGCAAAAAAAATAAAAAAAAATAAATTAATTAAAAATAATATATATATATAAATATATATATACACACACACTAAAATGTCTCATTAAAATTCATTTTGCCTCTAATAATTCCTATCATCGATATGTCATCATAAATATTTTAATCGTTACGCATTTAAATTCACTCTAAAATGGTTAAAATTTTATTAATATTTAATACTTTCATAATTAAAAGTGTTGTTTATGAAATTTTGCATAAAAATAGATAAAAATCTAAAGAATAAATCTATAAAGAACTCAATGTAATATTAGTTACGAATAAAATGACTCGTTAGTTGCTCGTAAACTATTTGAGTTCGACTCGATAAAAAATCTACTTGAGTTCAGCACCAACACCCAAAATTCGGTTCAACTCGACTTGAGGACACCCTATATGGAATCCTGTAGTGTATCTGTCAAATAAGATTTTTAATATATTTAATTCCTCCAAAAACCATGCAAAATCGATGGTCAAAAAAGGAAGAAAATAGCACACAAGGACAGAAGTTCTTGTAAAATACTAACTAATTACTCCCAAGTAAAGTGCGCTTTGGTCATTCGATAAAATTTTCATAATTTACAACGGCTTGACTTTGAGCAACCATGTAAAATTTTAAATTTTGGGGCTATAACTATCAATATTGAAACTATTGGGTAAAAGAGAAACTTTTATTCAATAAAGCTCTGGAGTATATATATATATAAAGTTAGCGACAATCTAAACTAAATCAACTCACAACCAACCAACTCAAAATTCATATAGCTCTCAACTAAAATCAAACTCAACCCATAATATTTATAAACAAAACCTAGCCTAAATTTACCTAACCTACAACTAGAATGAATCAAAACTTGACATAACTTATTCCAACCCAAAAATATAGATTTTTTTTTGGCATTTTATAAAGATACTTTGAAAAACTAATTTTTGAAAGAAAAAACTATTTTTTAGAAATAAATAATATAAATTATCTACAAAATAAAATTTTAAATATTGTTTTTTTTAAAAAGATTTAAGCAAAATTTTCTAAAGCATTAACTATTAAGTCGGAAAGATTTTAAGCCGCTGCAGATGGTTTAAATGAATTTAACATTTCATAATTGAAACGATTGAATAGCAATAAAAAACTTTAATCAGTCACAAATAAAAACATTATTAGAATTCAGGTGATAAATAATAAACACATAAAAACACGAGTAACTCATTTATGCAGTCAGCATAGTTAAGTGTCATTGCGTTGGGCTTTCGTACATGTTTGCGCCTCCGCGACTATGTATCCTTTTGTGCAACAACTAGCTATTTCTTAACCTGGACTCAATTGTCACAATTAGAAAACCTGATTGTAAACATGGGAGACAAAAGATCCAAGTGCTCATATTGCAACTTCAGGGGATATTTTGGATAACCTTAGAACTTTGAGGGAGGTTTTGTGTAATTAATCCAAACCAACTCAACCCACGATCAATAATCAGACCAATTAAAGACCACAATTCAAATACTCCCAACCCATACCAAATAAAGCCATAATATTTCCAACTAAAACTCAATTCAACGCACAATCGAAATGAATTAAAATTTGACTCAACCCAACCCAATCAAATCCAATATATATATATATATATATGAGAACGAACCAAGGGATAAAAGATTTTACAAAAAATCATACAAATTTTTTAGGCCGTTAGATCTGCAGCGATCAACGGTTAGGATGTATACTCTCTCTGCACTTTCTCTCTCATATATCCTAGCCGTTAATCATTGCAAATCCAAAGGCCTAAAAAGTTTGTATGATTTTTTGTAAAATCTTTTGTCCCTTAATCCGCTTCTTATATATATATATATATATATATATTGTATTAATTTTTTTAAAATGGTTTTGATAATTAATTTTAAAAATTAAATTGTCAATAAAACAATTTTAGAATTTTAAAAAAAAATTTATTTAAAAGATTAAATATCTTTTTGAAATTATATTTTCTAAAAAAAATATAGAAAAAAAATAATTAACGTTCCAACCCAAAACTACCAGGCCCAAATTAATGGCAATTAAACCAATCCAAAATCATAGTATCTATTTTCATCTGCATTTGATTTGGTTTAACCCAACGAATTGTTTGCCTCTGCTCCAAATTTCCCGCCAAGGTAGCAATGGAGGTCGACGGCGCCGCCGCCCTCCTCCCCAGAAAACAAGCCACATATCTCTCCCTCGTACTTGTCTTTACTGCTTTTCTTTGCTTAATTTTAAAGATTAATGCTTTTTATTTGGGTTTTTATTGTATTATTAATTTTGTTAATTGGGGTCAGGATGAGGGTTTCGAGATACAGAAGGAGATGTACAGAGGGCAACAATACAGCCAGATTTACTTCGCTAGGCTCCACCTCATGCGGACACTTCTTTACTCTCTCATCCCCAATTGGAAGCCCCATCTCCCCGGTACTCTTACCCATATTGTTTTTTTTTACCTTTTTTGCAATACCCTAATGGAGAAATTGTGTTTTGTTTGTTGTATTTGTTTCAAGTTTCAATCTTTTGTGTTGGGTGCTTGTTATTATTCTTTTCGGCAGCTATGTTCGCATGTTGCAGATTTTAAGCTCAAGCTTTTCTGTTTTTTTTTTTTTTTTTGCTTGAAATGGGGATTTCATTTGGCTGCTCAACTATTAAATTGAGATTTTTTTTTCATCTTTTGGTCCGAATAAACTAGAAGCTTCTCAGCCAGATGCATCTAACTTTTTTTTAGAGATAGAAAAAAGCTAGTTTTTTTGCTTAAAATGTGCAATGAAATGAACTAATAGTATAAATGTTTTTTCATATCAATATAGTAAGGTCATTACCACCTGTGATCCTAAATGGACACTCATCCTAAATTTTAGTGTTAGTGTGTTTAAAACTATTCAATCTCCTAAAATACTGGGGATTTGCAACATTGCTCCTCTTAAACTAGGAGACTAATGTTTATCCTAGTTCTATTTTAAAGTGGTCTGGAGTTGACATTATCAAGATTGAAGCTTCGATTTTAGAGTTTGAGCTATAGGGATTAAAACTTAGGGTTTGGAAATAGGGAAGTTGGTGGGAGTGCCCTAAGGGTTTCGAAGCCCCGCCTGCACAAGTATTGAGTGCTTGCTCAGATTCCTGTTTACAAACATAGTATAGATGTATTTTAAGCTTTACTATTTTCAACCCCAAAATTTTATTTCACGACATCAAAATCAAAATAGAGGTTGTGGATGTGGATAAACACGCCGGACCCTTTAAAGTTATAAATAGAACCGGGGAGGGACAATAATCCCCTAGCTCAAGTGGAATTGAGGATGAGCACTAGTCCCCCAGTTAAAAGGGTTTACTGTAGCAAACACCCTAATTTCATGGTATAGATATTAGATACACTTGTGGGAGGCTCATTTAGGAGCACTCGTCTGGGTGCCCTTACAGTTGGGGTTTGGATGCCCTCTGGCCTAGAACTCAAACTTTAATTTATTTACAAAACTGCAAGTGTGTTTTCTCTCTTGTATTTATTTCAAGTTCAATTTTTTCCACTGGATGCTTGTTCAAAATCCTAGTTACTGATGTAGTTTTAGATGCATTTGCAGCTCAATACAGTTACGTTTTGAAGGCCCCACCAGCCCATGACTCAATTCATCGATTTTATTTTATTTTGCAAAACCCTGATTGGGTAAATGTGTTTGCTTTAGTGGATTCATTTCAATTTTCAGTCTTTTCTGTTAGGGTGTTTTGTTCAAAATTCTAGTTACATACAAAGCATAGATGTATTTTCAGCACAATCGGGTTTGGAAGGCCTACCAGTCCACGTCCCATTTTTTCAAATTTTTTCCAAAACCCTATCTGAAGAAATGTGTTTTCTTTAGCATATTCATTTCAAGTTTCAATCTTTTATATTGGGTGCTTGTTCCAAATCCTAGTTACACACAGTGTCGATGTATTTGCAGCTCAATGCAGTTAGGGTTTGGATTTTGGAAGCCTCACCTACCCTGAACTCAAATTTTCAATTTTTTTGCATGACCTTATTTGAGTAAATTTGCATTGATTTAGTAACTTCAAGTTCCATTCTTGCTGTACTATTGCTTAGATGCATTTGAGGCTTAATTGGGTCTGAGGGGGTGTTTTCCTAATTTTGAGGTCTAGCTCTGGTGAGGATGTAAATGCCCTTGGTTATTTGTTTTTGGATGATTCTATTGGTTGTTTTCTGGGTTAAATTGCATGTGGAAGTGAATTGGAGAAAACCAATTTCTGTTTGAGAATTTAACAAAAATTGAATGAATCTAAATATGTTGAAGTTTGAGCCTACAACTCGAGTAATTACCAAGGGTAACTGCAGTTGAAGAGTGAAAGGCTCTTGCTCACTCCTCATCATCCTTGCAACCTGGTGTAACAGTTACACTTGATAATATCTTGTCCAAGTCACATTGTTACAATGTCAATAATTAGTATACATATATAACGGTGATAGTTTTTTGAAGGGCTGTGTAATTCGATTGAATAAGCAAAATTTGAATTCAAATTCGTCCTTTGGCTCCTTCTCGTATTTTCAGGAATTGTGTTATGCTCTTCATCTGTTTCATCCTAATCCATTATTACAAGTTTTCTTTTGTTTTTCTCTCAGTATGCACAGTGTTGGGACTCGAAGAGGGCAAGGATTGCGTAATTGTTGGGACTCTCTACAAGCACATGAAACTCAAACCTACTATTCTAGATGAGTACTCCAAGGAGGTAATATCTGTTAAAGAATTGAAATTTATTTTTCCTTTTATCACCCTTCAGTATGTTTATGTGGTTTTAGTTTATTGCCTGTGTTTGGGGTGAATAAAGTTGTGATCATCTGTACTTGTTATGTGTAGAGGTCCGTAGAGCCCCTTGTGCAACCTCGTAATTTCGTGCATTCAGATGATCATTTGGTTTTGGAAGATGAAAGTGGAAGAGTTAAACTCCGTGGTGATGTTTTGCTGCCTTCTGTGTATGTTACAGGTTTGTGTAATTGACTGACTTATGAAGAAAAAAATTTGAGAATATTCCAGAAAACATCGATAGTTTGGTTGAGCCCTTTGATTGATGTAGCAATCGCGTGACCTGAAATTTTTTGTCTTTCATAATGAAGTTTATATACTTTCTTATTGGCTGCTAAACTGCATCGCAAAGATCGTAGCATATTGGTTTTTAACTTTTAGTTCAAATAATAATGCTAATTGCTTACAGTTTCTACATTACGATTGCCTTTCGACGTACGGATTTGTTATTTACATGATTCTGTTGGTAGGGATTGTCGTTGCCCTACAGGGAAAAGAAACCGATTCAGGTGATTTTCTGGTTAAAGAAATTCTGGAGGCTGGCTTACCAGACCAGCCGGAGCTTCCACTTAATTCAGGTAAGTTTGTAAGTTAATTATACACTTAAATTTAAAAATTCACGCTTTGGGAAGAGATTATATAGTCATTGATGATACATAATTAGATCTCATGGGCATAGGGTGAGTATGAAGAGAGTCTCCAAAGAAAGATAAACATATTTGTGTTAAAAAGAGCAAGTAGCAAGCCCATTCTCATAGTTGACTTCATATAAAAAGTCAAATGAGTCATTAACTTCAACTATCTTCTGACTCTACCTTTAAGGTTCGGCTGATGTATGTAATTGTTCCTTGCATGTAGGAGAGGACAAATACGTTGTTTTTGTATCAGGATTGAATGTTGGGAGTAGTGTGTCTAATCCTCTCCTATTCCAGCTTCTTGTCGATCACATAACTGGATATTTAGGAGATGAGAAGGTTTGTTCTTTTGCCCTTTTTTAGCAAAACTTTTTTGATATGCTATTTTAGATTTTGTGATAGATGATCAAGCCTATCTGCCTAACAAGCATCTCGATTGAGCAGGAACAAAGTGTTGCAGCGCAAATAGTTCAAGTCGTAGTTGCTGGAAACTCCTTTGAAGTTTCTCGTGGACTTGTAAATGGACAAGTAAGGGTCTCATATTATACTTGCCCTTATGTTCTCGAGTAGAGATACATGGATATTCATATGGACGAGATCCTTACTTCATGCTTACTAGTGATATCGTTTACTTATGCAGAATTTGCCTTCAAAAGATCAGTCGAAATTGTCTGAACCAATCAAAGAGCTGGACATATTGTTCACTCAGGTAATAACTCCTGAGTCCACATTTGATGTTAGTGTATATTTATGATTTCTAATGCTCGCATGCATCCAAAGATTGTAGCTGGTGTACCTTTGGACATAATGCCTGGTGCTAATGATCCAGCCAATTTCGCTTTACCACAACAGGTGTTCTTTTCTATCTTTTCAGTTCATAATTACAATCTTGTTGTACAGCTTCACAATGTTGGTATAATGTGCTCGTATAATTTGTTTTTATCTAATAACCTTTCCTGCTGACAGCCTCTGCATAGATGCCTTTTCCGTGGATCATCTGCTTATAACACGTTCAGGTCCTGTACTAATCCTCATTCTTTTGAGCTCGACAACGTCAGGTAAAGTGAAGTACAGCTATTTTATATATTAATCTTTTTACATTTGGGTAGTTATATCTTTGTTCTTCTACGGAGTGGATAATGTATCAACATAATGTTCTTGTATTCAGATTTCTTGGAACTTCAGGCCAAAACAATGGTGATCTCGAGAAGTATTCAGAAGCAAAAGATAATTTAGAATTTATGGAACGGACATTGAAGTGGAGGCATCTAGCACCAACAGCACCAAATACCCTAGGTAGGCGTTATATATATCCTTTCAAATGATGACAAAACTATAAGCTTACCGATCATTATACACTAAGTCACATAGTAATGTGAAAATCTTATGCTTGATGCTCTTGTTTTCAGGGTGTTATCCATTTACCGATCGGGATCCATTCTTCGTAGAGAGCTGTCCGCATGTTTATTTTGTTGGTAATCAGGATAAATATGAGACAAAACTAATAAAAGGTAGTAGTCCATATCCTTTCGACTGCTAGCATAGAGAGACATATTATATTATTATCCTTCAGTATTGTTTGTGAAAATTAATTACGTTTTGTGCAGGATCTGAAGGACAGGTGGTAAGACTAATATGCATCCCTCGTTTCGGTGAAACTGGAATTGCTGTAGTGGTAAGTTCCTTTTGTGAGCTACAAAATAAGATGCAACTGTACGCTAGAGGAGCTTGTATTGTATTTGCTAGGTGTGGTTTTTGCATGGCAATGTGCTTAATTTTTTTTTTGTGTGTGTGTGAAATTTATTGGGTATATGCAATATATGCTTAAGATCATTTGTTTGGGTGTTATGCAGATGAATATCAGGAACCTTGAATGTCACACACTCAGTTTTGGAACTCAATTCAGGTCATAAGGTATTTCCTTTGTTCGCAGAGATATATGCTCTCTAATCATTCATCATCAACTCGTATCTATAATGTAATGAACACTTGGTAGTCCGATCTTTATCTATTGGTTTTCTTAATCAACCTGAATCTCCATACCAATCTCTAATGTTTTTCATTCGCTTTTCTTTTCTTGCAGATACATGTTGTAACAAGAAGTAGAGACTCTCATTCGAAACAATTTTATGGAATCTTTGTGTTTTATATGGTCGGTATTAAGATTGCAGTGATGATGTTTCAACTTGTAACTTTAACTTTGGATGTTTATATATGGAATGAATGTACTTTGTCTTTTGATTTATATATATAGATGACATGTTTTACATCACATAACTCTGCATATTTCATCCAAAGTGGTGTTTGCCCAAGGCTCCCCATAATAGGAAGGAAGGCCCCAAAAAATGTATTAATTGATTATATATAAAAAAACAAACTTTTAGTGTAAACAAACTATTTTGCAAACACGATCTAATCTTTTTATTAAAACAATCGGTACTTAAAAAATTGTACTCTTTTCTCATGTAAGATTTCTCGTTTGATTGATATGCCCTGTCTAGAAAAGACTGATCTACGCCAATAAATAAGTATATATACTTAATTATTTGTATTCTTTTTTCTATAAATATTTGATACATTTTCTTTCTAAATGTAAGAAAAAATAAAAAAATTTGATGACCTTCAATCTTAGTAAGTTCAATCATTGTATGATAAGTGCATTATTATTATTATTACTATTAGGTGAAAGAATAAAACAAAAAATAGAAGAATAAATTTGATTTTTTGTATATAATTTCAAGTGGTATTTTTTATTTCTATATGTGCCAATCAAATTATATTAATTATATCCAGAAAGAGCACATAAATGCAGGAAATAAACTTATTACTTCCTACGTGTACAAATTATCACATGATTTAACTGTGTACGTTTTGTAAGAATTTTTAAAATATAATAATTTAATATGTGACAAAAATAATAAATTCATCCTCATCTTATTTTTCAAAAATGCAAATTTAATATTTTATTGTATTTAAATATTAAATTATATATATTTTAAAAATTTTAAAAAACGCATACACCGCAAAATTGCGTCACAACTTGTGGATGAATGGAGTACTACCTCAGAACAAAAATAATGTGTGTATATACATATATACGTATATATGTATGTATGTATTTATTTATGTATTTAAATAGGTTTTGCAGAATATATTATTGGTTATTTCTGTATGTCTCTCTCTCTCTGTATCTGTGTGTGTATGAAGGTGGGCAGCCAAGATGAACAAGGCAACGAGGCCAACGTTGATAATTAATCCTTTGAGTAATCTAAAGATCTCATTCTTCCATTCAACTCCTGTTTTGGACCGCAGAAGGCGCACCCATTGGGATTCTGTTCGTCTCTCTCTCTCTCTCTCTCTCTCTCTGCTTATATATATATATATATATATATATATATATATGCATGCATGTATGTATATATGTATGGATTCATCGTGTATCTATTTTGCATCATTTCCGAAGAATTGCATATTTTATCTTAACTTCCCACCTCTACGTACTGTGTAGCCTAACGACAATAACATATCACTGCACACTGAATAATATACTGAATAAATCTAAATGTAGTGCTTATCTAACAAATAAATAAATCGGAACATTAGATAACTTTTACATATTTTATTTCTCGTCCTCTTAGAAATATTGAATTAGAAAATGATGTTTCGCTTTTCAAGGGAATAATAACACGAATATAAAATAGTTGCTACAACTAGTGCCTTTAATTTTAATATGGCATGACATATTTTATATTTACATGGGATTCAAGATTTGGATTCGCAAAAAATCTCGAATCAATTATCTGCAAATACATTTCGCCATCTTCAAGTATCATCATATGATCAATGTAATTGGTGATTTAACAGCATTTACATTCTCTTAATAATATTTTCTTTTATATTTTTATGATTATGATTATTTGATTAAAATTTTATATATAAAATTACATATTATCCCGACTATAATAATTTGTACCAATAAATATTATTATATGAAATAAATTTTAATTTATATTAAAATTATATATTTAGATTCATTATATTTAACTTTATAGTACTATATTTCATTAGTTTTAAATGCTAAATTTCAAACTAATTCAATATTTATTCTATTTTGACAATGACGTAATTTTCAATTACATAATAATAAAATTTATTATTGAGCATAAGTTTTCCATATAAACTATTAATTTATCATACGTAAAATTTTGATTTCATATGTTAGATTTATTAATTTTAAATTGCTATTATTTATAAATAATAACAAATATTAAATTTAATTTATTACTATTATCCACTATTTTAAGTATTTTTTTCTTTTTCTTTAATATATAAAGTGGCGCTCAAGTGAGGCTGTATCAACTTTTAGTATTCCAAAAATTTTAGTATTTTAATTTTTAAATTTTCAAATTTACATATGGGTATAAGAGTAAATTGGTTTCCCCAAAACCTCCCACGTTCCCATCATACTTTTTTTTTCACTCTCTCTCTCTTTCTCTTTCTCGGTGAAAACTTGGATGCAATATTTGTTTGTACAGACTTGCACCATATTAAATAAAAATTGCAATATATTACAAGAGAGTTATAATATTATGAATACACTTGCAATATAATGCTAAATTATAACATATTGAACAAAGATTATTGTTGACGAGATTATCTCCACTATCAATTCATTATTGCTCTTAAATAGAAATTGACACTTTCTCTCTCCTTTTATTTCTCTTTCTGTCTCCCTTTCTTTCTCTCTCTCATCGCATTAACTTCAGTCACTGCTACATATGCTATCTAAATAATCTCCACTAATGGTAAATCTGACCCAAGTCAAACATTTGCATAGAGAAATAGAGGAATACAATATTTGTATTTGATTTATATTTAAGATTTATCATCACATTTAGAGTTACACACATATCGCGTCCGTATCACTTATGCTAGTAATTATAAAAATGTTTTTTACTTAAAATGTTGATTTTTAAAATTCATTGTGTATTAAGGTAAAGGTGTTGCATTTCTGATGAGATCTTTTAAAAAAACTGTAAAAAATAGTAACATTTTTTAAAAAGGAAGCGTTTCATTTAATTTATGGAGAATTAGAAAGTGTAAGGAAAAAGGCTAAATAATAAATGGGTCTGACTCGGCAATCCTAGTTTGACCAAAGAAAGCCCCAAACCCAATAATCACGACCAGACCAGACCAAACCAAACAACATTACCAATGCCTCTCTCTGACCCGGTATCCTACTTTACTTTTTTCTACAGCTTGAGTCTATATCGATATATATATATATATATATATATATACACACACACACAGACTCGCATACATATTCCCACCACAAAAAGGAGCTTTTCTTACTTAGGGCTGCCAGGGCCAAGGCAAGCTACTGGATCTCTCTCCCTCTCTCTCAACTCTCCTGCCTCCCACACTCCGTACGTGTTAGGCTCTTCCACTACTTGCTCTTCAATTTTTTGTCTCTTTCTATATTTTGTTTTCTTATTTTCTATATGCAATCACTATGAATTATTTTCTACATATTGTTCCATGTTTGTAAGAATGTATGAAATGTCTGCAAAAGATATTATTATTATTATTTTTTTTTTTCATGTACATTCCAAAATGGAGTTTATTGAAATTAACCCCTCTCCTTTATTTGGGGGGTTTTGGTATAAATTCTGTATTCACATATAATCTAATTCTTTAAAAGTTAAACTTTTCTCGCTTATTCAACAAATACTGTTTTTTTTTTATAACAATGTTTACTAAGAGTTTTAAAAATCAAATCTTTTACTGGGTATTGATATATGTTCTAGAATTTAAACATTTGGGCATTTGTTGTGGTTGTGTCTTCAGCCTTCAATTATTCATCATTCAAGTGCTGTACCCATGACCGTGTTTGTGCCTCTTATTACTTGCAAAAACTTGAAAATGTATAATTTATTAAAAACTTTGTAAGGTTAGGAGTAGTATCTATTTTGTGCCCATTTTCTCTACATCTAGTCTCTCAAGACCATATATATTGGCCGCAGATCTGCAAAAAGTACCTTTAATGGTAATGCTACTGTCTTTGAGTCGGTTGTTTTGTGTAGCGAAACTTGTAAGCTTATACTCTAGTGTGAATTTCAGCTAGACCTTTTTTGTCCTTGATCATTGGTGTATGATGTAAACAATCTGTTATTGGAGGAAATGATGTATTCCCGTTGAAACGTGGTTGCAGGAGAACCATCTAGAACAAGATGTTAAAAACAATCTGTTATAAGATGTTCGTCTTTCCAAATCTTGTTTTTAACATTTTACGAGTCGTTGTCCGTTCCCCTTCAGAACAAGATGTTTGAAACAAGAACACTATACATGTGCACATCTTTGTCGTCTATGCGTAGATATATATAAGATTAGTTGCAACAGTAGGGAGAGACCCACACACTCTTCTTGTCCTGTTATCTGAAAAGATGGAGATCAGCTCAAGTGCATTATGCTTTTATTGCCAACATTTGTTTTGGAAGAACACACAATGAGGTTGTAGTTTACTTCATTCCTTGCTTAAAATCTGTATGAAAATCCATAGTCAGTCATTAGCAGTATTTTTGTTTTGTTACACATTGGGCTTTAGTTTTGAAAACAGTTATTGAATCTAAGAGTTAATCAAAATGCTTCATTGTGTCTGCTATCACTATCTAACCCCTCCTTTTTGTTGAAAAATTGATACTCTTTTTACTTTTGCGTCTTGCCTTTGTGCGCTTCGGTTTCGGCATTCCTTTTCAAATTACCAGTGGATTATGGGAGAACCTTTAGGTGTTCTAAAAGTGATTATTGTGCGGGGGAAAAGGTTGGCAGTTCGGGACTTCAAGAGCAGCGATCCTTATGTTGTTGTCAAGCTGGGTGATCAGGTAATTCTTTACTCTACAACTCAACTACAGGTTCGCTAGATATGCTTCTTTAGCTCCATATTTACTGAACTAGCAGACAAACCCGTGAGAGGGACAGCGGTGTTAGTGATCTTTATGCCCTTTTCTTGCGTTATCTTTTGTGGCTCTGAAACTGTTAATGGTTTGTTATGGGTACAATCTTAGCTTTGTGAGGTGCTCAAGTAGATAACTTCACATTCTGTGACAGGCAGCGAAGACCAGAGTTGTAAACAGCAATCTCAACCCTGTTTGGAATGAAGAACTTAGTTTTTCCCTCAGAGAATCTGTTGAAACACTGAACTTGGTAAGTTTGTTGTATGAACTTTCTGTGAAAATTTACTTACTTAAATTATAGTGTTTCTGAAAGTTTATATTCTCACCTTTAATATTCAGATTGGATCTCACTCTCCTTGTTCAGTTCACCCTAGTTAGACTTCTAGAATATGAATTAAAAATGAGAGAAGCCCTAATTTTTTTGCTAGTTTTATTTTCCAACTAAACTAACATTTTTGTGAATATGTATGTTAGGGCATGAGTGAGCAAGATTCCCCACCCCCACCTTGAATATGGTTTATGTTCTGATAACCAAGCTTTGGTATAAAATATAGTGATGCAAAGTTTTTGTGTGTGGAAAGTGAACTGTTTCAATATGACATTTAATTTGTTGTGGAAGCCTTTTGGGAAGGAACTTTTCAGCAGAACAGTAGCCTTTAGTTCTCTTGCGCAATGACCTACTCGTATTGTGATCTAGAACAATTCATACTCGTGCTTAACTCCCTATAGTTTATGGCTTTATACATGCTTCTTTGCTGTCGATATTTTGCATTTGACATCTGGCCTAAATTTTTCCTTATTCGGTAGGAAGTATATGATAAAGACCTTTTGAAAGCGGATGATAAGATGGGGCAAGCCCATCTCAGTCTTCATCCGTTGATATCAGCGGCCAGGTTGAGGCAAATACTAGGCGTTTCTTCTGGAGAGACAACACTAAGGAAAGTCGTACCAGAAAGTGATAATTGCTTGGCTACTGAGAGCACAATCAGTTGCATGGATGGTGAGGTGGTACAAGATGTTTGGCTGAGGCTCTGTGATGTTGAGTCTGGGGAAATCGAGTTAAAGCTCAAGCTGACAGGCTCTAACCGAGACTGTCAAAAATAGATGGTGTTGTTTGTATGCGAGATTTGGTGGTTTTATTTATGAACTTGATAGGGTCCTAACTCGTTTTGCTTGTGTGAAGGGAGGGAAGTATTTTGTGTTGTGGTTGGTGCATATGGTAGCATAGCGGCAGTTTAACTGTGAGGATTATGTAGTAGCATATTTCATTTCATGGACAGATTTTAATCTCAAATATTTGGTGTATGTTATTATTTAGTGGATTAATTTGCGGCTTGTCTAAGGTGGTCTATCTCGATAGCTAGCTAGCGGCTTGTTCGTTATCCACCGCAGTTAGTTTCTCCTTTCCATTTGAAAATGACTAAAAGTGTTTTGTGCTATATATCGATCCAAGCCAATTTAGACTCGTCAAACAGCTAGGAATGTTGACTAATCCAACGTGTCAAAAGCCAAATGTTTAAGCAAATAATTCAAGTTCTAGGGTGGTCATTCATTCATTGACATGTTCAAAAGAATGAACAAGTCCCTCTATAATTATAACCATTGGTAATTTGGTATCAGCACAAGGGCATTTCCAATAATTAATATGTTTTCAACAACCAAACTTAATTGCTGTTTTAAATGGAGAATTGATTGGTATGGGACAATGATGATATTTTTTCCGTAAATTTAAATTAAAATAAGGCCAATGATGAATAATTTTCCCAGGAGCATTGTTAAGGAAACGGTGCAATACTTAGCTCCATCCTTTGAAAGTCGCTCTTTAACTGAACGTTGGATTAGAAGCTAATTTAACAAAAAATGTCATTAGTTAATAATAGTAGTAGTTGTTGCCATTATCACTTGCTACCATAAAGAATCTGATTTTTTTACAATGCTAATTTACTACAATACCCCTGGACTTTCCAATAAGACATCCAAGTTTCTATTTAAACCCAAGTAGCCCCATCTTTAATTTCCATTTCCTTATCTTCCACTACCTCTCCCTCTCTCTCTCTCCCTCTCTCTCCCTCTCTCTCTTGACCTTTCCATCTGCTCCCCGGCGACGATCGTCTATTTCATGTAAGTTTCCAGCTTCTATATATAATTATATATATGCATACATATATGAGAAGATTGATATGAAGAATAACCCAAATTCGATCTAACTGTGTGGGTCATACTTTGGTTCGGAAAAAAGCCAGCATTTCTCATTTAGCCTACACATTTCACTTAAAAAATAAAAATTTAACCATATCTACACCTTCTAAACTATACTTACTATACATTTAATTTATTATTATAGAAATTTTAAAATTTTGAAAAATTATTTCTTAAATATGTTGGTGTGTGATTTTTTATTTTTTAT
>MKEJ01076222.1:0-12377 GCA_001753735.1 Embelia ribes
TTATATTACTTCTAAAATAATAAATAAAATTTATTAAAAATTTTCATTTACGAGCAAAAAATAATTGCACAAAAGTACTCTATAACGCTCTATTACAATTTTGATATTACATATATATTGTCAAGAAATTTGCTACCCAATATCTTTGGATCAAATGTATGCTACATTTTACTTTTTTGGCACCTCATATTAAATCTATTTGCATGTTTTATTATGTTGTTTTTATCCCGCAACTAATCTCTTTGTCCCCTCTTTTTATATTTGCAAAAATATTACTACAAGCGGAAATCACTAAATCAATCAAATATTTTCTCAACAAATAAATTTGCTATTATTTTTGCGAAAATGAATAATTTTTTTAAAATATTTACCAAAGTGATTTGAAGTTATAATGACATTTACCAAATAAACCTAATTGTCACATGATTGCTGGGTTGGGACTTCAGAGTTGAGACAATAATGTATTTACACCTTGGGGTATGACAAAAATTACACCCACGCTAGATCAATTACACTCACCGCAAGAAAATGGTTTACGGTTTGGGTTTTTTTTGTTTTTGGATAAGAGTTATTATTGGTTTGTTTTGTATTTGAAGTTTTGTTAGTAGCAATTGTGCTCTTTATTACCTCTTTTAAGCACCTAAGAAATCAATTTTAGTTTTTACTTTTCATTTAAAAAGTACATTTAAACAATCACATAGTTTGAATTTATTATATTTTTAGAGAAGTTTAATCGTATAACTTTGACCCGATAAGCGATATTCAAATAAATTTTGGACTTTTCTCCCAAGTACAAAACAAGCTAATATTACCTAATTATTGTAGTTAAAAATTTCGTGCAAACAATAAAGTTAATGCCAACAAGTATAAGAGACGTGCAACGTGAATCACCACTAGTATATATAATGCACTCAACTCCCAAGTTCAAATACTGATCAATCAAAAAGTAGTACCAAGCAACGTAACACCATGCTTGCCTTTAAAACGGATTTATTTTTGGCATACTTAATCTACCAGTATATGCGATGTTCATAATTGGGAAGTTTTCTTTTTATTTTACACCATGTTCGCATATTCCTTTTCAATTTCTTCCACTCCTGTCCATATTCTTGACGATCTCTCTAAGCCTTTTTTACCACAAGCAATAACTTTGGTCAAGATCTTCAGGAACCCATGTCAAGAACCATTTCCAAGAAAACTAGCCATTTTCTTTCACCAGATGCCTCGGGTCAATCCGAGCACAGTTCCGGTTCCTTCAATTCCGATGAACCGAACTTATACACTAGTACTTGCAGCAAACAAGAAGATACAAAGTTTCTGTAGCTTGTTTTCCTTAAAACCAAATCAGCCCAAAAATATTAAAGTGGGGCTATACATAAGAAAAATAAAATAGAAAAGATGATGGGAGGACTAAATAAATTTCAATACAATGACGCAATATACAAGAGTCGACATAAGTGTATACATGCAATGCAATTGCGAAAGTACAAAAAAGAAAAACTTACAGAGTACATTATGTTGAAAATCTCCATTTCACGTTTTTCATCACAAAGACAAGATTTACAGTATTAACCGCCATGGTCTCAACTTCAGCACTTCAGCTTGCACTAAATAAGCACGTGAAAATTGAGACAATCCAATCCCAATATTGACAGCTCTTCCTTACACCAGCCCCCAAGCTTGAGAGGTGCCACTACAACCATTTCGGTTATCAAGGTTCTGTGGGATGAGACAACGATTCTTCACCGTAGGTCCAGAGTTTTTTCAGCTCACCTCTAAAAAGACCCAACGTAACAGCAACACCTGAAAAGCAAATTGGTTTGAAAACAAAATGGCAAAAACACATACGAGATGTTGACAAAGTAATCCAATGAAATTTATATGAAGTTCAATAATAAGCAGAAACCACCCCTTAAAGGGACTGTCCGAAAAGTTTACCTAGCGTACATGGAACAAGGTAAAGAAGAGCAGGTTGACCATGCCCATCCATTAGATACAAACCCAGATAAGTTAGCAAGAGGCCTATACAGTAAGGGAAACTTTTATTAGTCTAACCGCCTAAATATATATGCCGACAGATCAATGAAAATGCATCTAGCAGAAGTGGAATATGGGTGCATCAAATAAAACCTATCCGCTTCAAGAGAAATTGTGTCGTAAAATGTCAGGCGTCTCACACATTGAATATGGCTAATTGTGATGCTTTACTCTCTAAAGGCTTTCGTAAACGTACGGCATGGTTCATTCATATGCCATCTCATCGGAAGTTCGTGATTCACCAGAAGATCCAGGGAATACAATGCAAAAAGTCTAACAAGTAAAAGATTTAAAAAGCAGGAATAACCCACCAACGCCATAACCAATAATCAACCAGAGGAAATATCCATTGAGTAAACCCTTTTTGTTGATTTTGTCATACCTGAAACAAAGAAAAACAAATCGGATAAGAATAATAAGCAACAAAGGTTTAGCATAAAATGAAGAAATGGACCTAGCTATTACATCTAGAAGAATGGGGTCCAGGGATGTTAAAAGAGTAGACACTTCATGCTCAATAGGTTCATACACTAATTGGGAGAGAGAAACAGAAAGGAGAGAACAGAAAAAAGGGGGAGAGAAAAACTTAGAAACACGATCAAATTTTATTCATCGTCAAAGCTAATTAATTTTTACAATCCTACCCTCTTTATAATGAGAATAATGAGAAATAGGGAAAATAAAGATAAATTCACAACTCTCCCGCAGTGGAATATCAATCAAATCTTACAAAAATAAATTCGCAACAAATAATAAAGATAAATTACTAAAAATAAAATATATAAGGAAAGATGCCCTCATCAACCCTCCTGGAGTGAAATGGAACTCGACTCCGTTGAGTGAAAACATTAAAGCTTGTTTTCCACACCACCCTCCCCTACTTCGACGAAACTTGATCTCAAGGTTTTAAATTTTCCGTGATCTACGGGCTCACCAAGCAAACTTTTTCATCTCACAAACCTAATTATTAAACTTAAGAAGACAACCATAACTTCAAGCACGTATACCATGGTCTTGCACAACTTTAACATGACACATCAGCCAAAACTTGATTTTCCGATTAAACCACCAAGTGTAATTTCTATAGACGGCCTACGAAACCTGAAAATAGATGTTTGTTCTTCGCCCGAATGGAAGAAGAATCAACCCAGAAAGGGTCAACGTGACTGCACCATCGCTTGAAGTGCACCTTTCCGAATTCTTTTCTATTCAAGACCAGTCACCCTTCAACTTCTCAAATTTTCCGCAACAACCAATATCAAATTGTTTATCTGGAACTAACAAGGATCAACAAAATCTAACCAAGCTGCTAAATACTAACTACCATCAAACAATTTATTATCAACAAAAATCAATTTCCAAAGCATCTCCAATGGCAGTATCAACTTCCATATCCACTTTGACTTCCATATCTTTATCAGCAACAATTGAGGCAACTTGGATATTTGATTCTTGACCTCCAATTTCAATTGTTGATTTATTTGTAAGCGTATCATCATCTAGATTATTAGGGTCATCGGTGCTCACAATTAATTGTTGGGCCTCTTCCTTCTAGTATTCTTCCATAATCTTCTTGAGTTCTATTGTTAGCCAATTATCCTTATCCAAAATTTTAATTGTAGAAGAAATAACAATGTCTTCAAAATAACGTCACACAAACCATTAACAATTTTGTTTGTTCGAATATTCCGAAATTCTGAGATAAAACTATTGGCGTAGTTTGAATTTACCTCATTCTCTACGTATCATAGGGGTTGGTAGCGATAATTATCACGACGACCTCTTTCATGCCCTTCAAACATTCTTCTTTCATTCACAACTCTATCATATGTGCCTACATACTCAAAAGGATTTTGTGATCGATAATACTAGCCTTCCATATTCCATTGTCATGAATACTCCGAATCAAGTGAAGGTTGGTAGAGATATCTTTCATACTCATAAAAATCTCCCCCTTTGCTCACAATCCCATCATCAACATGCAATGGATAAGTGCGATTGAGGCTAGACTGTCGTTGAAAATATTGGTGCTCTAACCTTGGGACTTGGTACTTGTGCTTCAATTCAAGTAGTTGAACTTGGTATGTGACATCTGAAAGTTGCTTATGGGCATAAGTAAATCTTTCAATCTCCTCTTGTGCCATACGTAACGTTGAATTCTATGGAAGAGAGATTCAATAGTCTCAACATAATGACCCATTAAGGTCTTTGGGCTACTCTTAGTTTTCCATTATTCTAGGGCCATTTTGAAAAACCAAACTTTATAGGCAAATCTGTAAAGTCTCAAAATCTAGATCAATTCAGGAACTTTCTAAGCTGCAAATGCAGTTTTGAATATAAACTAAACATTAGGAAAGTTCTAAAATTTGCAAACTACAGGAGTAATCCTGTAAATTGTAGAACTGTATGGACTAATCTATAAAAGCTCAAAATATGCCGGGTTGACTTGTCAAAACACTCAACTTGAAAGGGTAGTTCCTATAAATATGTTAAAGTTACTAATTTTGACAAACAATATTATAGGTCATGGACTCTCTATGGTAGCGAGTGCACAGCTGGACGGCGACGAGATTGGGTCTGTTTATGTTCGATTAAGGACGGGGAAATTTTGATTAGGCCGGAGAGGGTTTGATTTAAGCAGGGTAAGGATTCGATTGGGGCTGAGGTGGGTGCGATTGGATTGATTAGAATTCAATTCGAGTAAAGAGGAAATTGGACTGATTAGGGTTCATTTTGGGTTCAATTAGGGTTTCTAATGGGGATCAGAGTGAAGTCAAGGCTAGGGTTTTTGGGGCTAGTGGTGGCGGCGGTGGCTAGGGTTTCGAATACAACTGGTGGTGGTGGCTAGGGTTTCCCAGCAAGGGGGGGCAGCGGCTAGGATTTGTTAGCATTGAATAGGGTTTACAGGTTGATCGAAGGTAGAAACAATGCATACCACGTGGATCGGGGATTGATCAAATACCAAGTCTGATGTAGCACAATGAGATTGAACAGAAAATCACAGATTATAAAAAGATTTGGGAGAGAGAAACAGAAGAAAAGAGGAAGAGAGACACTCATAAATACAACCAAATTTTCATGATCATCAAAGCTTATTAAAGCCTACCCCATTTAAAATGAGAAATAGGGAAAAATTAGATAACGAAACAATCTTAAATCCTAATTAAATCTAAATCAATCAAATATTAAAAAATATATTTACAACAATTAATAAAGATAAACTGCTAAAAATAACATATAAGGAAAAATGCCTTCACCATAACGTTATTTATGTCATTTTCTTTTGTAACCATGTCATGTCAATTGCAATTCTGTAATGAACCCAGAACCAATCTGCTTTACTGCTATATAAAGTAAATCAGTAATAATGTGATGTGTCTTAATTCTTTTTATGGGTAAGAATGTGTATCTTTATTATTTTCGAAAGAAATTTCTAATCTTTTCTTTCTGTCTTTTTTTGTGAAAGTAAAAGTTGGAAGTCCCTAGCATTAAATTATCAAGAAATAAAATTGCATATTCAAATACCTAATTGTAAAGCAAACTAGGAGACCAGGGAAGAGAATATCTCCAAAGCCAATCATATTATAACCACCCCAAGGATCAAAAAATCGGGGAATTCTCAAAAGCATTGGAATGGATTCACCACCACTATTATCACCTCGAGCAACCTGAAAATAATGAGAAACAAAGAAAACGTCAAATCCTATTTGGCAAGGGAAAATTGGAGGCACAGAGTTTGTCATTTGAAAATACTAATATAATTGTAGTTATTAACATTTAAATGAAAGACAATAAATGGATATATCCATATATCTATATATCTATTTCTTACGAATACACATGAAAAGAAACAGTTTTGTAATTCAATTATTGATTGCAAATGTGTTTAATGACATGGACCCAACAGTGTAGATTTAAATCTCACTTCCAACACATAAATGTATATTTTTACTTTTATTTCAGCGTCTGTCTCATACTTTTGAAGCATTAGGTTGACAAGCATACACTCGGGGGATATATACATTAAGGCAAGATAAAGGTAAGAAAGAACATAGCAGTGGGGAAGGTGGGGGTTGGGGTTGTTGAGGAAAATGTGAACATAAAGGAGGAAATCGGCAGAGGCAAGAAAAAGAAGAGCAAGACTGGCCAAGAGGAAACCTTAGAAGAATGTCAAGTGCAGGGAGAACAACATTTTTCCTGTGAAACCAAATAGGATGATATGTATCATTCTTATGTGTATAAAAGTTGTCCGCTTCAACTATATTCGCTCTAATCGCGATATTTGTCAATACAATTATTTGACACATGTCCCATTAAATTATGATTTTAAAATATATCAACTTACCATAACAGAAATTATTAAAATCATATACATATATATCAACTTACTGTAATAAAATATTATCCTAATCAATTAATAATATTTTAGAAATATTATTATAATAAGACTCCCACCTAATCTAAACTTAATCGAACATATATAATTTTTTTATTTGAAAGTTATAAAATAATTGGAAAAAAAGAAAGGTGCTGTCAGTGTTTAGAAATTAACTAACCTCCGATACAAAGCAGGATACTGCCTAATAACCCCCAACTTCTTGATTTCAGGTTTCTTACAAATCTCAACATATACATCGGAGAGATTGCATATATGACCCAGATGTCATAGCAAATGATATTATATATACCCACTCCGGTGGTGAATAAGAGCCATATAATCACAATCGGAGCAAATAGAAACCCAAGTTTTTGGCTCCCATGGTGTTGCAGAGTGAAGAGGCAAATCAGTATGGCACATGCAGCTGTAACTGGTACATCTGAAATACGTAGAATCTATGAGTATCTAAGTAATGCTGAGACATCAGTATTTAAGCAAAGAAATTATTCATTTTTCACTATTCTCTAAAGCCTAGATTGTATGCGAGAATGGAATGGAATTATCATTTTGACAAAACTAAAGTTAGAGTTAAGGAGTAATACATAAGTTCCTGATGATACGAAAACGAGTGACAAAATTTAGGTTGTGTTTGGGATGTGGGGACTTTTCTTGCTAATCCAAAACAGGGAGACGGGGCGACTGACATAGAGACCTTCCAGGACCTGACATTATCGTAGGAGCCCTCGACACTCCCTTGCTGTGGAATGTCTGGATTGAGCCATAGCTACCGACCCTTCGAAGAGCAACCCGTCATGACAACATACCGAAGTGTAAAGTCACATAAATAGCACCGGAATGTGAGGCTTCAGTTGAAAGTATTTGGGTAGTTAAAACATAGCTTGCAAGTAGTTGGTCATAAGTTCAAGTCATCAAGTGACCAATGATAGTTGTGCCACAGGATTGGTAGCAACATAGATTTGAGATGAGTAGTGTAGGACCATGATTTGAAATCTTTTTGTTGTATGCGATTCTAATTTCTATCTACTCTGTAGATTTATGGTAGCATGAAACCTTAGCACCAAACACTCATGGGTTACACAATCTTAAGAATCAACATGAAATCCCCATTAAATCTAAATCCTTGAATGCAAACACAATGGTAATGAACTGAATTTCAGTGATGATTTCAACACTGTAAAATGAGACTATAATTGTAAAATAGAATGTAAAGCCGGACAGGTTCAGAATGCCGTAGACTACTTAAACATTGAAATTGTAGACTAGCAGTTGTAATTTCATTTATATTCAGTCGAACCGAAAGGTGTTCAGAATGTACATTTTAAACACTTACATTTGCTTAGAGCCTTGTCCACATGGTCCCTTGTCTTTTTTGAAGAGGAAACTGAGAAAAGCATAACTATTTTTAGCTTCAACATGCATAGTAGCTATTTCATATTGAAAGATAACTGTATTATTGAACACAAGGACAATCCTTACAATCATGTGATATATCCACCAATGATCTTCCAATGCCAGAAGTTGCTGACAGTACTGTCAAAAAAATCGAGAAAAGAAACGTAATCAGTATTTTGTACATTTGAATGAGAAACCCAGTGGAAAGAAACAAAGGTACAAGACTGAAAAGAATTAGCAATCTTGTGAGAAAAAAATATTAATAAATTGGGGCCACAGACCAGATAAAGACGACGTAAGCACCCCATCACAAATTGTCATGCTAGCACCAAATAAAGCGAGGAACAAGATCAAATACCGACTAATTTTAAGCTTCTCAATGGACTTTCTCACTCTTGATTCAACATTAACTTTTGATTGGCTTTGCTCCTCGTACCCCATTAGATCAAGCGTACTTCTATCAATTGGAAGTAAACTCACTTTCGCGTGCCTACACAGGAGCGAATACAAAGCGAAAACCCCACCTACACAAAGTTGTTTAAGACTTGAATGTTACAATGTACATTAAAGTTGATCTATGCAATATTGTAAATAACACAATAAAAAAAATTAATTAAGTACCTTCTCCATCATCGTCCGCCTGCAATACTATCACTGTATACTTCAGCAAAGGAATGATTGTCAGAGTCCAAAATACAAAAGAAAACAATTCATACATCTTCTCCTTTGATTCGATGTCGGATTGAGAAATGGTTCCAAATGCAAACAACGGGGCGATAGTCATACGACCAAATATCACTCCAAGGCTTTGGAACGATAGAAGCAGTGTGCGCCTCCATGTTTCCTGTACATAAGCAACTTGAAAATATAAGCACGCAATAGCGTGTGGATAAAATGTCGCAAAATATAAAAGCGTGCAATTGTTGATTTTTGCAAGTGTGGACAATAGCTTGTGGAGGACACATGACACAAGACATATGGCAGTGTCATGAAATATCACTCCTGTATGGCGATATGCAACCCTGTAACAATCCTTGAAAGGAGATGTACCTATTGCAAAATATCATCAGGAAGCTGACCAACTGGTCCATTAACCTGAACAGTTTCATAATCTTTTCGGACAATGTTACACCCGTTTAACCAATTGATCCATTTAAGATTCGAAAATCCCAGTTTGCAACGCTATTCTATGCTAGTAAAGAGTGTAAAGCAACTAAAACAAAGTAGGATGAATTATAGACTTCTTATTTCGTTCTCTTCCAATTACTTGAACCATTTGTTGTGTTTTATTATTCTTTATTTCTTTACATTGATATCGTCCCTTGAGGACTTCACAAGTGTGATCAGGGAATGCAGATTGTGATCCAAGGGGTGGCAAGAATCTGCTATCTATCTTCAGAACCCTTATATATTCTTAATACAAATCGAAAACAAGTCCATGATATGTAATTTACTAATTGATGTATAGAGATTAAAAGTTAGGAGTTGAAAATAGTTATTTTGGAAATGCCCAAAATTTTACAGCATTATTAAAAAAAAAATAACCAGCCGAAAAAGATGAAAACTGCAGAGAACTTGCTACCTAAGCCAAATAACTATATTTCAAATATTCAAATACTCAAGAAAAGTTTAAATAATTTAGTTCTAGGAAATAATCAAAATTTGCCCAATTTTTCAAGTAGGAAAAAGCATTCCTACCAGACTTTTTCACTTAATTTCAAAAATCTCAAAAAATAATCCAAATTGGGCCTTCAAAACCTAAAATGTGAATACCCATTTAGGTAATGCTATAAGAGCATTTGCAACAAATTATGTAAAATGTGTTATTTCCCTATTTTAAGTAACCAAAAACTAGTTAATGTTATTACTTGTGGTTATTTAAAACGGAGAATCTCTATAATGGTTCTCCAAATCTAAAAAACTGCAATTCATTCCTCAAACAAATAAAACTAATATATCCGTTCATATCACATCATTTCACAATTATAATTAAAAAATTAATATATTCTCTCTCCACTCGCCTAACTATTATTAAATAAAAATAAAAATATAATAAAAATATATAAAATAATTAAATAATAATCATAAATTTAATTTTAAATTTAATATTTAAACATAATTATTGAGCTTAAACTACTAAATACAACATACAAACAAAAATTTTAAGTATATATTAATTTTAATATTTTAAAAGATAATTATAATTTTATTAGTATTTATGAAAAATATTATTTTGTAATTTATATAATAAATATATAATTGAATTTAAATTTTAATATTTAAACTATATATTTATTAAAAATTTAATTTAAAATTTTAATGTTTAATGCTAAGGAATACTAGTTCTTCATTGAGCAATTCTATTTAATTTATGCTATTGATCAAATAAGTTTTTATAGGATTTCTTAATTCATATTTATATTTTTCTTCTATCTCATTACTTCAATTTCCTTTCTCTTCTTTAGGAGAAATTCTATTTATATTTTTATTTATATGACAAATTAATAAATTAAATTAAAATTATAAATTTAAAGATAAGATATAATAATATATAATTAAGTAATTAATATTTCGTAATAGAATATATTGGTATATGTGGAATTTAAAATAATGAATGGTTAAAAAAATAGTATTTTAATGTAATAGATGATACAGATGTTAAAATAAAGATGATGTAAAATAGAGATAAAATATTTTAGAAATTTGTTAGGAGAATTTCTCAATTAGAAGTTAAATGAGAAAACATAAAAATTGGGATCCTACCCTCTACTTAATTAACCACTTAAGTATGAAGTAAAATAATAAAAAAGAAATAAAAAAAACTTTCCCTCTCAGTCCCACAAAAAAGAACTGGAAGGAAAATCTCAGCCGCCTTCTGTGAGTGGTCAGCACCTCCTCCGCCACTGCCGCCGCCCTGACCCCGCCGCCGTCGCTTCTGATCTCCGCAGCCCGGCCCCTCCACCGCCTCCCTGTCCCGTCTCCGCCGCTGCCCTCCGATTCCCTATTTTTGGGTTGCTTTGGATCTGTGGTCGTATGTCTATACATGTATGTGATTTTCTTGTTTTTGGACTCCAATTTTTATTTTTATTTATCTATGCTCCCAAATTAAAAAGGTTTTGCAATTGAAATACCTTGTGCGAAGAGAGAAAGAGAGAGAGAAAGTTAAACTACTTAACAAACACATTTAAACGACTAATCAAATCAAATATCAGAAATGACTAAATAAACAAAAATTACCTTGAGTTCACCCCCAGGTTGTGTCAGCTGAAACTCCATAAATTAGAAAACAAATGAACAGAGAATGAGGTAACTGAAATGGTAACAGCAATACATATACATATATATATATATATATATCAAACTGATCACTGCTAGTCCCGGACGGACAAATCTAGAGAGACAGAGAGAGATGGTACAGTTTAAAAACAACTATGCGGATATACAGGGAGATAGAGAAAGAGACAGAGAATAAAAATCGCCTTTTTTTAAAAATAAATAATTGTATTTCATGGTAGATAGTGTAAGTACGGAAATTAATTATTAAATAAAAACAGTTTATGTGATATAAGTACTTATACAAATATAGTTCTCATAATTTATTATTAACAGCCCTTGTTCTCCCTTTTTGCCAATAAATTGAGTTATTGTTTTGCTCATTTTATACACAAAGGAGCAAAAAAAATAAAGAGAAAAAAAAGTAAGAATATATTCCAAATATTTTACTTTCTTGTACCTCAAATTTTTATAAAGAAAATAAACATGTCAGTTATGCCGCGAACTAAGCTCAACTTTTGAGACTAGTTAAACTTGAGACCGAATCATGTAATTCTGATATCTTTATTTAAAATTTATGCTATTTCTTTTTATTATTAATATATATTTTACAACACGTTACTAAAATTAAAATATTTTTATCAACTCTACTAAATATTTTATATCAATATCAATACACGTCTACAATTTCGCTTTGCTACCATTCATTTATTATTACTTTCAATTTTTCTTAGAAGTTAAACTTTCAAGTTTTTTATTAAAAGTTATTCACTAGTATAAGCCTTAACTTTTTTATATTATTATACTTTAATCCCTTCTATTATTACTATTTTCTTTATTACTCTAAAACTTATAAAAATTACATTTTATTTTAAGAAAAATGGAAAGTATTACTAAACGCAATTTTGAGATTTTAAAAAATAACAGGGATAATTTCTATTCCTGGGCCGTTAATTATCAACTTCAGTTGCAAGCTCAATCTCTTAAAAAAACCATCGAAACAGATAATATATCAACAGTTCAAGAAAAAACAAAAACACTTATTATTATATGCCACCATATACATGAAATTTTGAAATATGAGTACGTATAGATCCCACAAAACTATGAAAATATCTAAAAGAAAGATTTAATCGCAGAAAAAATATTATGTTGTCAACTGCTTTATATAAATGGTGAAATATTAGATTTTAAGATTTTGCAAGTGGTGCAGCATGCAATGATAAAGTTCTCTGTATTTTGCAACACTAAGAGTTTGTGGTCAAGAAATAAGTGA
>MKEJ01076230.1:0-13938 GCA_001753735.1 Embelia ribes
GACGGAATTAATTCCGTTTCTAATCTGTCGCTAAATGAATTTAGCAACGGAATAGAGACCAAAATTGCAGTTTCTAATTTTTTAATTTCTTGTAGTGTGATGACTATTGTATGTCAATTGGGGTTGACATCGAACATCTAGTTGCTCATGTTTATACCTAGAATGATCTAGCAGAATCACTTATTAAACTTCTTTAGTTAAGTGCTATACCTTTGCTCATGAAGGCAAAATTACCTAAATTAGTCTAGGGGCATGCTATCTTGCATGTTGCATCCTTAGTGCGGTTCGGCCATCAATTCATAATGTATACTCTCCTATGCAATTGGCGCTTGGGCATCAACCTAATATTTCATATCTCCGTATATTTGGATGTGTTGTATATGTTTCCATAGCACCTCCTCGATGCACTAAAATGAGGCGTCAACATCGCCCTGGTATCTATGTGGATTTTGATTTACCTTCCGTAATTTGATACTTAGAGCTATTAACTGGAGATATATTCAAGGCTCGATTTTTGGATTGTCATTTTGATGAAACTCTCTTCCCATCTTTATGGGGAGAAAAATATAAATCAATTGACAATAAGAACTCACATGTGATACTCCTACTTTATCATATTTAGATCCATGTACAAGTAAATGTGAAGCAAAGGTCCAAAGAATTATCCATCTACAACGACTTGCCAAACAAATACCTAATGGATTTAATGACGTACATAAAGTGTTACAATCTCATGTACCAGTGGCAAATACTATGGCACGGATTGATGTATCCAAAAGTCAAATTATACATAAATCTGTACTGCAGCAAAAGTGAGGAAGACCATTGGGTGCAAAAGATAAAGCTCCTGGGAAACGACAAGTGATAACAACTAGCATACCTCATATAGAGGGAACTTCTATCAATGTCAAAGAAGCTAAAGAGGATATCCCATCTCCAAATGTACTATCAGTTAATGATAATACTAATATTTCAATACCTTATAGAGAAATGTGAGATAAAAGCAAAGTTATTAGTGATGATATCTTTGTGCATGCAGTGACACTAAATATTGATTAAAATAATGGCAATTCTGAGCCAAGATCCTTTGAGGAATGTCGCAAATGGAAGGATTGGCCAAAATGGAATGAAACAATCAATGTCGAGCTAAGTTCTTTAGCCAAAAGAGATATTTTTGGTCCAATTGTAAAAACACCTGAAAATGTTCATCCAGTCAGATACAAATGGGTATTTGTAAGAAAATGAAGTCGTTAGATACGAAACACAACTTGTTGGCCAGGATTTTTCACAAAGGCCTGTAATTGACTATGAAAAAACATACTCTCCTGTAATGGATGGTATAACTTTTCATTTCTTAATTGGATTAACTGTAAATCACAGGTTGGATATGCGTTTGATAGATGTTGCCCATGCATATCTATATAGTTCACTAGACAATGATGTATATATGAAGATTCCTAAAGGTTATCAATTACCTCAAGGCAAAGTAAGGAATTTACACTCAATAAAACTTCAAAGATCTCTATATGGATTAAAGCAGTCTGGAAGAATGTGGTATAATCGACTCAGTGTTTATTTTATAAAAAAAGGATTTGCCAATGATATAATATGTCCACGTGTATTTGTCAAGAGATCTATAACAGATTTTGCTATCGTAGCAATTTATGTTGATTATCTTAACTTAATTGGAACTTCTGAGGATATGACTAAAACTGCAAATTGTTTCACGAAAGAATTTGAGATGAAGGATCTCAGAAAGACAAAGTATTGCTTAGTTTACCTACAGGGATACTTATTTATCAATCAACCTATACAGAAAAAATATTAAAGTAGTTTTACATGAATAAAGTACATTCTCTAATATCCCAAATGGTGGTCCGTTATCTTGAAATAAAAACCCATTTCATCCTTAAGAAGAAGGAGAATAACTTATTGGCCTAGAAGTACCATATCTAAGTGTTATTGGTTCTTTACTGTATCTTGCAAATTGTACACGGCTAGATATTGCCTTTTCTGGCAATTTATTGGCTAGATACAGTTCTGCATCAATAAGACGTCATTGGAATGAAATAAAACACATATTATGGTATCCACGTGGGACGTTAGATATTGGATTATTCTATTCAAATGAGTCCAGTTATCATTTCGTGGGTTACACTGATACTGGATATCTTTCTAATCCATATCATGCGAAATCATAAATCGAGTATGTATTTACTTATGGAGGAACTACTATATCATGGAAATCTACAAAGCAAACCTTAATTAACTGCTACATCATCCAATCATTATGAGGTTATCGCAATCTATAAAGTTGGCCGTGAATATATTTGGCTAGGATTATTAATACAACACATCAAATAAAGAGTGGTCTTGATCCGATTAAAGGAATTCTGACTGTATTATTCGAGGATATTTCTGCATGTATAGCACAACTCAAAGAAGGTTATATCAAAGGCCATCGAATTAAACACATATTTCTAAAATTCTTTTATGCTCATGAGTTACAAAAGGCAGGAGATATGGATGTTTAACATATACGTTCCCAGCATAATCTGGTAGACCTATTTACCAAGTTGCTTCCATCGTCAATATTTCAGAAATTGGTATTCAATATGGAATTGTGAAAATTTCAAAATGTGGAAGAAGAACTGAATGCTAAATCAGGGGTTGACAATATCTGAATATTGAATACTACTTGATCATCCAAGGGGGAATATTATAAATGATTTTACTGTGACTGATGCAAGCATATAGCCCAATCATTAAATGAAAATACTATGTATGATGCAAGCGATGACGCAAATATGGTCTCATCATTTATAATCAACCGCCCCATTGTTCCCCAAACCCTGCATATAAATTGAGCATCATTTGTTCATTTTTTTACTCAGAAAAGAAGATAGAAAATGCCAGTAGAGAGAAAATAAAAAAAGAAAAAGTAAAAGTGCTTCAAATATTATATCTCATTATATTACAAATTTTCATATATAAAATAAACACATGATGGTCCTATCGTGGACTAAGTTTAAGTTTAATTCTCAAATTAAATTTAAGGCTGGAACATGTAATTTTTATCTCTTTATTAAATTTTATGCTATCCCTTATTTTGTATTTTTATATATTTTTACAACATAAATGATATGCTTCCATGAATAATTGATTCATGAAGTATCAAATAATTGGAATTGACTTTGGTGGATATTCATTAATAACAAGGCAGACCTTAAGAGTGGTCGTTTATACTTCATTTTAAAACTACATATAAAAGTTAAAAAAATGGTCTCTTTTGATGGATTAATACGCGAGCAACTATTAATTGAAATGAAATTAATAGGTGCTAATTGATAATAAGATAATATGTACACGCATTTCATTTTATTAATTTTTTTCTTTATTTTTTTTGGGGTGTGGGGGCTATCAGGCCGAATCTATTCTAAGATAAACTAATACCGTCAAATCTTGTAACTGTTGACACCTAATTGGTTTGAGATTTTCGATTTGAGCGGTCGATTTCAGAAGATTATAGTAGATTTTGAACATCTTTATAATTTCTAATAAGATAACCTAGTGTGGACATCTGTTGATTTCAATGCCAAGTTGACTAAACATTTTTTATATCCATTATCACACGCACACGTGTTCTGCATGTGATTCACAAATTTATCATCTAACAAAATATAACATACTAAAATAAAAACAAAAATTAAAAAATTATTTCAAATATTTTTTAATAAAAATATAGAAGTATTGTAGTTATAATTTATCGGGAGTTTAAATATGCATCATTTAGAAATTTCAAGTTACCTCAACGAACTCGTGATACTAATTTCTACTCTTGAAAGTTAATATGATATTAAAATATTTTGTTAATTTTGATAGATTTTTGAGTAATTATAAATTATAATTCTTTAAATTTTTATTTTTTATTTTAAATTGCTTAATTTTTTTTTTTTTTTTATGATAATTAGCAATCTAAATATTTAAAAATATAGTATTATTTCATAACAAAAGATATGCAAATTGAAAATAATTAATTTACTATTTTAGTTATGATGATTTTTTTTAACAAAGAAACACGATGAATGGTAAACTTGGAAGAAAAAATGTATGAAATATTTTGTGGAGTTGTTACTTTTTATAAAACAGTTGGATTATATATAAAGAAATAAGATGAATGGTAAACTTGGAAGAAAAAAGTGTATGAAATATTTAATAGGGTTAGTAATTTTTATAGAATAGTTAGAAAATATAATTTCTTCCTTTTTTTTTCAAATTTCTATCTTATTGAAGATAAATTAAAAAAAAATCAATTTAAAAGTTAAATATAAAAGTTATTCTATATTTAAATAAAAAAAATAAAAAAAATTGAAGGTCATAAAAAGCAAGAATATAACATCCCTAAACTGTAAAACTGTAATTTACCCAAAATATAAAACTGTAATTGACCCAAATTATAAAAACAAGAAGAATTAAAGTAACCAAAACTTTTCTTCCCCTTTTATGTCCGCCCAAGTTCATCTCCATTCGAGGCAAACCTTCGATTCTCTCTCTAAATTGTTACACAATTGTTCTCAATTTAAGAATCTCAAATCTCTAAAAAAAATCCATGCTTTCCTAATAACAACAGGCTCGCTATTTCTATCCCCAATTATTCACTCTAAACTCATAGACACATACACTATATGCACTAACACAGACCACTCCAAAACCCTTTCAAAATTCTTAAATTGCTTAGACCCATCATACCCATTACAGTTTAATTCATTAATATCCGATTTTCGGAGAAATAATTGTTCTTTTCTTGCCATAAAAACCTTTACTTTTATGTACATGAATGGGGTTTGTATAGATACATACGCTCTGTGTAGCGCTTTGACGGCTTGCTCGGATGTCGAATCGGTTGGATTTGGAATTCAGTTGCATACCCACGTGGCGAAATCGGGTTGGATGTCGAGTGTGTTTGTGGGTAGCGCCCTGATTGATTTTTATTCGAAAATGTTGCTTATTCATGATGCTCGAGAGGTGTTCGATGAAATGCCCGTGAGGAATACAGTTTGTGTAAATGCTCTTTTGTCGGGGTATATGGAGGCTAAGTCATGGAATGAAGGGCTTGAGATTGTGAGGAAGATGCCCATTTTGAACTTTGATTTTGATAATTTGACACTGTCGGCTGCTTTACGTGCTTGTTCTGGACTATTCGCTATCCAATTGGGTAAACAAGTTCACGCAAAAATGATACGCACGGTTCTTTTTGTAGAAGATGTTTTTCTTCAGAGTTCATTGATTGAGATGTATGGAAAGTGTGGACTAGTTGAGAAAGCTAAGCAAGCCTTTGAGTTGGTAGGTTTTAAGCTAGAGAGAGAGCAGAAGAGGGATTTGGTTCTATGGACTTCTCTGCTTGGTTTATATGGAAGAAATGGGCATTTTAGTGAGGTAATAAGATTATACAAAGATATGCTTGTAGAGGGTGTTAAACCGGATGAGGTAGCATTTGTGAGCATCATCTCAGCTTGTGCTCACACAGGCCAGATAGAACTAGGTATCGAATATTTCAAATCCATGGTTGATGATTTTGAGTTGAATCCTCAAGTAGAACACTATAGTTGTCTTATCGATTTGCTTTGTCGAGGTGGGGAGGTGGATAAAGCATGGAATCTAGTTAATGAGATGTCATGTAGAACTAACTCCGATTGCAGTGTTTCGATGTGGGGGTCTCTGCTTAGCGCGTGTAATGAGTGCGGTAATGTTGATATGGGTATATTGGCAGCTCAAAAGGCACTTGAGTTAGATCCAAAGAACGTGGGGGTTTATGTTTTGTTATCAAATATGTATGTTAGGCATGGTATGTGGGATGAGATCGAGCCGTTGAGGGAAATGATGAGAGGGAAGGGGTTGGAGAAAGATATTGGATGTAGCTGGATAGAGGTCACAGCTTAAAGTCGAGGTGAACTATACAAAATGCGGAGTTACAAGGCAAATGATATCAAAGCTGATCAAGTCCCCATTCTGTGGGCACTGAGTTTTCAATCACCATGCACCTTTTTTGGTTTATCTTTTCTTATTCTTCTTCTTATTATTATTCCTTCTAAACCCTTAAACTTTGCTTTGTATTAGGATGAATGTACAATACTGCTCGGTGTTATTTTGATTGATAGACGACAAATATAGAGCATTGTCATTCATTAATAATAAAGTTTTCTTCTTTCCAACCAAAGGTCTTTTAGAATGTATGCGACTGATGCAGGGTTCTATTTTGAAAATAGAAGTATTATTCATAAACTTCTTATTGGAACAAATGGTTAGGGTTGCATGCATTGACATTGTAATCATTATAAGCAGACGGTCTTGAATTTTTCTTCTCATGGAGCAAATGGATGCAACTGAAAGTCTGAAATCATTGTATGGACATCAAGAAATGTATATCGGATATGTAAGCATAAGGATTTCGTTGTCATTTGACAAGCAGCGGTCTAAACTATTGATGTACCAGACCAAAGGAAAAGGAAAATAAACCAAACTAGTTTGCATCAGATTGTTGGAATCTACTGCTCTATGTGTATAGCTTTACACGCTACATTGATGCGTAAATTCTCGAATCAGCTGATCCCAATCAATTAAATGACGGCCCAATGTGAAGTATCTTATATCTTTCTTTGTTCTTATCTTCTTTCTTTCTACATCAAATTGTCATTATAACCTTCTGTGAATGTACGTAAACCCCGACCATTTCATTTCAGTAATCCTTTGTTAAGCTCACATAAATTTGTTTTTCTTTCGTGTCTTAGTTAGGCACCTGAGTAAAACTAAAGATCAGTTTGACGTGGCTTCTCATTCTATTCCTAAATGAACTAGCAGATGAAGATAGAGAGAAACCTTCATTTCCAATATTATGATGTGTCCTCCATGTGCAATGTGCTCATCTTGACACTGCTCCTCTGTGGCTGGCTCCTTTTCTGGTGTGATCCCTATCTTTAATTCTCATTTTTTGCAATGTGAATGCATGATATTCCTGCACTCAAACTACAGAATAAAAAAAAATTGAACCGAGGGATTAAACAATTAACTTGTTTGGTTGCAATTCTCAAACTCAACCTTTTTCGCTTTTGGCTTAAAAACCAGCATGAATTTTGCTGTTTAGCTTTTTAGCTGAGCTGTGAAAATCAAAACTCTCTGTGTTGTATCTTCTGCAGCTACATAACGCCTATATGTATACCTGAGTTGGGCTCCAAACAAGATTGCATTTATGACGAGCCATGCGATGACTATCGTGCTGGATGGTCATTCGTCCAATACAAGTCGTAAAACTACAACAAGGTATATAATTATATTTACCATATGAAATTTGTATGAGTGATCCAGATTTAATTCTTCTCCATGTTTTCAGCTAGGATAGACTAAATTGTAAACTTAGGGAAATGTGATAACATAAGTGGATAGGAACAAAAACGAGTCTTGCGGGTAGTTTACCACAAATGGAGGGCTGGACTAAGGTAGACGAGTGCCCCACTATTTGAAGGTCTGGATTTGCTAACAAATCAAATGTCAATGTCATTACTGACAAAATTAAATCCAAACTCAGTCAGACGGTGGGGCAGCTAGTTGCCTTAAGGCAACCCCACTTCGGTTTATTACATGTTTTCAAGTAAGAAATTGTCTTGTTGGGACAATTTGTATACATAAGGTAGTCGTTTGAGTTAGTTGGGATTGATGTCATGACTAGTCCTTTGTAAGAGGGTTTAAGGGGGCAAGAGTAACATGGCCTTCGTGTGCTTTTTGAGAGCCTAGGTCAATGTTACCTTATGATCAAAGTCAAAGAAGTCCAATGTGTTAAGAATTTTGGCATAGAAAATAAGTACATGTTCATGAATTCATTGTGGGACATAACTAGTTCTCTCCTCTTGATAATTTTTTCAAAGACACGATTTTAATAAATTACTTATGGGAAATGATTTCGATACTGACAATCGTATACTGGTCTTATATCATACTTTTGTGTTTGAGTGAAGGAAAACATCAATGCATGAGACGTAACCATATAACTGGCTTTATATATCATTAATTATTACACGAAAGCGGGGATTGATGGGTATTAAGGATGGACCTTTCATTACAGCTCAATTTTGTAGGATGATTGATAATCTAATAGGGTATAGACATTTTGGTTCAAATTGTGCGAACGAATTATTGTAATAACGATCTCCCTATTTAATCTTACTTGTGGATCTTTGTTATTTTTCCCATGCGAGGAAGAGTGCAACATTGTTTGATATGCATCGTGTTTCTAATTTCTAACAGTTTAAGCTTTTTAAGGACAGTTAATACATACTTTTCCCCATATACAATAGCCATATTTACAGTCAGTTGTGTATGATTTACATTATTAGGATCGATGCATAAATAATGCCTTCATCCATGAACTAAAATTTATACCGTTCTAGAGGAAACCGTATCATATATTTCTTAACGATTTTATTTTTATTTTTATATGAAGCGGCGTATGTGAATCCACTTGGTTGGATTATAGTAGAATTCTACAATCAATTTCATTTTCTTAAATTTCTCTTTCCCCCCCTTTTTTGGGTACTAAATTTTGCATTATTTACTTGCATTATACAGGCTCTCAACTACATACCCTTATTTATTTTCGAGTCACCAGAAGCGGGAGTGTCGTGCAACCCTGCCAAATTTAAAATAGCGGCTGAGATTAGAATAATTTTTAATTTAAATTTTTTTTGTGAATTGCGCACTCTTTTGGCCCATAGAGCATTCACGGTATAAGTTCCATGCTCCTCTGCGATTTGGCTAATTTTAGATCACAAACTTCAAACTTATACAATTATTTTGTAAAATTGATTTGTTTGCATACGATTACTCGTGGTACTTCTATATCTTGATTTTACTTACTCCCATCCGTACGAAAATGGTATACCTTCGGCTAGATTTACTTGATTAAAAATATACTATAAAAATTGTTTTATTAATTACAAGATTAAAAAGTACTAATTATCATGCTAGTTAACAAGGAAAAAGGAGCTTCCCATACAAAAAAAAAAAAAAAAAAAAGTGGTGTAACTGTTATGCACTGTTTTATAAATACAGGAATTGAATCTTTTAATAAAAAAATTTATAGCAATAATTTTAATTAATTATTATTAAATTTTATTTTTATGGTTAAAAATTAATAGTAAAAAGTTATACCATTTGACAGGAGTATTACACTCTTGACCCAGTTACTGAAAAGACAATATAAAAATTCATAGATAAATTTCATGCAAAGGATGGTAATATTATTATTTTGTGTAGGCTGGGTTGAAAGTGAATTTCGGTACTCCCAAGGTGTAAGTTGCCCACTCTTCATATAAAAGTTGTAATAATAATTACAATAAATATAATTTTTCATTTAGTATGTGAATAATATTGGGAAATAAACACCAAATCTTAAAATTAGGCCTCACGTCCGCACAGAGAGACGGAAATATGAGTTTATTAAAAGGAGTTATAGATATTTTATAATTTTTTATTATTAAAATTTTAAATGTATTTTTTTTCTATAATTTTAAAATTAAATTTTATGTGTAAATTCATACAAGTGATTTCAAGAAACAGTATCCAAAACTCTTATTTATATTTCTCGTACGGTTATACACTCAAGTCAGGGTATGTACAATACAATTATCTAACACTAATGAGAGACAAAATATAGGTTACAAAAATAAAAAAAATTATATGTATTTCCGGGACGTTACATCCTCCCCATGTTGGGGAAATTTTGTCCAAAAAATTAGTATAAATCACAAAATAATGAGAATGTACTGGAATTGATAAACAATTCTAGATAGTTCACATTTCATCTTCTTTTTTCCAAGTCATCTCTTCGGTCGAGTGACTTCACCATAAAACTTTCACAAATTGAATTGATTGCCTCCGAAGCATTTTCTCATGTTCATCCAATATTTTTATTGGTCATACTTCGTACGACACATCTTCTTTGACATTTAAGTCGTCATAATCAATCATATGAGATGGATTCTGTATATACCTCCAAAGCATGGACACATGAAATACGAGATAAATGCTCGATAATTGTGGTGGTAAGGCCAACCTATAGGCAACTTTGCCAACCTTGTAAAGTATAAGAAACGGCCCAATAAATCTTGGTGATAGTTTACCCTCTTTCCCAAAATGCATAATACCTTTCTTGGGAGAAACTTTCAAATATATGTGTTGCCCAACCTCAAAAGACAATGGTCGTCGATGCATATCCACGTAACTTTTATGCCGACTCCGAGAAGTTTCCAATCTTTGCTGGATTAGTTGCAAATTCTATGTAGTTTCTCGAACAATATCTGGACATAATAAAGAACTATCTCCTACTCCTGCCCAACGCCCCGACGATCAACATGGATGCCCATATAATGCTTCAAAGGAAGCCATCTTGATATTGTAGCTATTGTTATAAGTGAATTTAATAAGACTCAAATGCTCTTCCCAAGTCCTCCCAAAATAAAGGACACACGCACGAAGCATGTCCTCAAGTGTCTGAATCGTTCGCTCAGATTGTCCATCTGTTTGCAGATGAAACACATTACACAAGGATAGTTTAGTCCTTAGAGCTGTTTGAAGACCCGACCAATATTACGACATGAAACGAGAATTGCAATCCAACACAATAAATACAGGAACCCCATGTAGTCGAACAATATCATCAATGTACTTCCAACACAATTTCTCAACTGATTCGATTGTACGAATTGGAAGAAAATAGGATAATTTCATCATTCGATCTATAATAACCTAAATTGCATCCCAAGCCTTCCTTGATTAAGGAAACCCAACCACAAAATCCATAATAATCCTTCATATTTCCACTTGGGAATGGGCAATGGCTAAAACAAACGAAGTTTTCAAACAAAGGAAAGACTCTTTATATTTTAAGTTCCACTCGAACTTTATGCTCTTGCGAGTAAGATGTGTCATAGAGGCTGCTAAGTGAGAAATATCTTGCACAAATCGACAATAATATCAAACACAGATTTTGGTCATTCCCAATTGGTAATGGCCTTAATCTTTGACGAATCCATTGAAATGCCTTTCTCCGATACAACATGCCCAAGGAATCGAATTTTTGATAACCTGAATTCACATTTCTAGTATTTGTCATAAAGCTGATGCTCCCAAAGAATAGACAATACAATACGAAGATGTTCTCGATGAACCTCCTCTGAAGGCGAATACACAAGATTATCATCAATGAACACAACCACAAAATGATCAAGATAGGGAGGAAAAATCCAATTCATCAAGTCCATAAATGTTGTAGTGGCATTCATAAGACCAAAGGGCATCACAAGAAATTCATAATATTCGTAACGAGTACCGAATGTAGTTTTTAGAATGTCTTCTTTCTGTACTTTCAGGTGATGATAGCCATAACGCAAATCAATCTTCTAAAAGAACCTTGAACTCTGAAGTTGATTGAAGAGATCATCAAATATTAGCAAAGGATATTTGTTCTTGATACTCTCACGGTTAATTTTTCTATAATCAATGCACATCCGCATTGTTCCATCTTTTTTTGACACAAACAGAGCCGAAAGTCCCAAGGTGACAAACTCAGCTGAATAAAACCCTTATTCTACAATTCAATTACTTGAACTCATAGCTCCTCCATCTTAGCAGGTGCTAAACAACGAGTGATAGAAATCGGTCTTGTCCAGGGCACCAAATCAATAGAAAACTCCACTTCCCTTTTGGGAGGGAGGCCACAAAGGTCATCTGGAAACAAATTAGGAAAATCACAAACAACTGGAGGAAATTCCATAAGAGGATTAACCTCTTCATATAATGATAGTCTAGCAAGCTTTCAAGTCAAGGTAGACCATGAACACCTCGAATGTGTAAAAGAATAACCATGTTCTCTCTGGTAATAAACACTAATTCCCTTGGAAGTTTGCATCATAACCCTTCTCTATACACAATCAATATTGGTATGGAAATGTGTCAACCGGTCCATACCAATAATAAAATCGAAACCCAACATTTCAAATATCACAAAACCAAGTATAAATATGTAATCAACAATGATCAACTCACAATTATGAACAACATTATTTACACAAAACATATACTCGCCAGGAGTATTCACAAAGATAGGATTATCTTGATATTTATCAGGTAATTCTAGCATGGATACCAATCGAGATGCAATGAAAGATCAAGATGCACTAGTATCAAATAAGATATATGTGCTCAATTGGACAGAAAGGGAATAATACCTCACACAATGGAGGGATCAAGCACATTTGGAACCTCTAATATAGCATAAGCACGTGCCTGCAATGTCTGACCTTGTTAGTAACCACCACGTGTAACATTCCTAGAATAACCACCCTGGGAAGATCCAACACTCTGATATCCACATCGGGATATCCCTGTGCTTTGATGGGAAGAAGAAGTTGGTGCTATAAATGGTAGTTGAGGACCCACTACCAAAGGATTTGAAGACCAAGCAGGTCTGCATAAAGTCCCTATAAGCAAGGAAATTCTTGGGACACCGATTTTGCTTGTAGCCTTTTTTACCACAACCACAACAAAAGGCCTGCGGACTTAAAGATTGAATATGTCCTTTAGCCCTACATAGACGGCATGTTATAGGCCATAGACACTCAGGAGATAAGTGGCCCTGCTAGTCACAATTGAAACCTACCAGCCTCTGAATAGTCAAACCTATAGAAGCAGGAATAGCAAGTTGAGAATGCCTACGAGAAGAAGTAGAAAAAGCCTTACGTAACCTCTTCTTATTACCACCTCCAATACTAACGTTTAAACCACCCTCACTTGAATCACCACCAACACAATCATGATCACCAACCCGATTCCTCGAATCACGAACTAAAAATCCACTAGAATATTGGCCCAAAGACCTTGGAGGTTGATAATCAGAACTAGCCTTCGTAATAATTGTCTCTTCAGTAAACTAGTTTCGCACTTTGTAGCTACATTAAAACAATCCACATAAGTTTTATAAAGCCCTGAAGCTATGAGAATTTGAATAGATGGCGTAAACCCCCCACAAATTTACGACACTCGAGCTTGTTAGTAGCAATTAGCTCTGGTGCGTAACAAGAGAGTTGAGTAAATTTCATCTGGAACTCATGTACCAATATGATCTTTTGAACAAAATTAAGAAAGTCAGTTCTTTTCCATTCTCGAAGAATATTGGGAAAGAATGTATTCATAAAAAGATCACAGAAAGCGTTCCACGTAAGATTGTTTTGTCCATAAATCATCACCTTACCTTTCCACCAAGCTGCAACCATACCACGTAAATAAAATGGCTCCATCAACAGATGAAGATCATCATCAGTCATTTAAAGTGCATCAAAGATGTGCTCTATCTCTTCAATCCAATGTTCAAACACCATAGGTTTATGATCGCCCCTCAAGCTTGGATGATCCATTTGCCTTAATTATTTTTTGTTTGCATAGGCACGAGTCTAAGTATTTTTACTCCTAGTGCCTCTTCATATATGTTGAAATGCCTCCTCTAAAGCCCTAAGTATATCCTTGCCAAGAGAAGAATGAGCATGCCTTGGAGGCTGGAGTTGAGGTTCTAGAGCTTCTTCCCTACTCCCCCCACTCGTCGTCTCCTCGTATGACGCATATTCTTCCAAAGTTAGATTCGAATGATCGATTATATGAGTTGGATCTGGTTAGTACTTCCTCAGCATTAAAACATGGAATACCGGATGTACGTTAGCTAATTGAGATAGGAGTGCCAACCGGTATGCCACATTTCCTACTTTCCCAATAATCGGAAACGACCCTATATATCTTGGCGCCAATTTCCCTTTCTTCCCAAAACATTGTATCCCCTTCCATGGAGATACTTTAAGAAAAACCTGGTCATTTATCTCGAATGATAACGGTTTGCGC
>MKEJ01076231.1:0-10912 GCA_001753735.1 Embelia ribes
CTTGTGTCATTCTTCATCAAAGAAATCCTGAAACTGAGTGTTAAGAGCCTTAAATATGCATTCGTGAGCTAACAAAATCTTGTTTTTATTAAAAATGGATAACACGATTCTTTTGTACCTCCTGTAAAATGAAGTAAGAACACAGTACTACTTGAATAAAAAGGAAAAAAAGTAAGATTGTGTGTATATTTTAAAATGAGATACCCTGCAAGTCATAATTGGAAAGTTAGTATACCTGTCTAAAGTTTTGGTTGAGCTGCTGCCCATTATTTAATTAAATTGTTTTTTAAAGTTTAATTAAATTCCACAAGTACCCTTGCTTAAGGGAGTCCCCATCTCACAGGTCATCCTTTCTGTCTACTTCATACCAAACCACTCTGTCAAGTATTGTGTCGCCTTCTCTTCAAGTGTTGGACATATATATACACACATATATACATGTATATAATCACTCTAGATTGACTACAAAATAAAGGGGTTGAGATATTTTTGATATTGATGATGAATAATAGTGACGAGAGATTTTCTTGGTCCACCATGTGAATTAGAGTGAATTACACCAAAGGTCCCCATAGTTTCAATTACAGTTCTTTTCTTAAAAAGTGGCAAATTTGGCCTCCAAATTTCAAAGACGGTGACACATCAGTCCTTTGTATAGGTTTTTTTATCATATTAAAAATCACTAAATTGCTCAAGTGGGGAGACATTATCATCATAAATATCTGAAAAAGACTATTGTGCTCCTAATAAATCATATGTTGATCGTTTTATATGATTTTTCATTATTTTAAATGATGTTAACGCCATAATAAGAATCAATTGTGTCACTTATTCAAAACTTGATGACTATTACTTTTCAATTGAAAATAAGGAGACCAATAGAATTTTGGATGAAACTAGGGGTCCCAACAGTGTAAATAATTTTGTGAATTATATGCACACGTTACAACATATAGTAAGCTGGCGCTATATATATTTATGAAAAGATAAGAAAGCAATTAAATTGTACTTATAAGCACAATAAATTTCACATCTTACTAAAATTATCCTATTGGTCCCAATTTCAAAGGAGGAATTTTATTTGGTTTTATCTACCTTGTAAAAGCTATTTAGACATATAGATACAATAGTCATGTGACATATGCCAAGCTGTTCGCTCTTTGGGCCGGCAAAAAGTTAATAGATATTCTTAAAAAATTAGAAAAGAGAAAATTGTCGATTACACTAATGATCTTAAACAAAATTTTAGTTGGTCCCATAGTTTCAATTCACACAATAATAGTTCCCAAACTTTAAAAAAGTTACAGATTATTGCCAGAAAATATGATTTATTTGGTGTCTTTTGGATTTTTTTCTCAAATTGAAAATCCTAAAGTTCTGAAATATAGAGGCAATGTGAACATAAATCATCATAAAAAGACTAATTTATCCTAAATAAATCACCTATTGGCCACTTGATTGATTTTCATCATCTAAAATAGCTTTGTTGCCATAATGAGGACCCATCATGTAACTTATTGAAAATTAAGACTGTTACTGTTTCAATTGAAACTGGTAGGACAAAAGATAACTTTTGAGTGAAAACATGGGGATCAGAGTGACATTAACTCAAGAAAAAGAAATAAAAGTTACATACAATTAGAAAATGATTCAATTTTAAATATTAGGCACCAAAATAATTTGGAACCGGCAGATTTGTAACCGTTTTGCAGTTCAACGTTTGTTTGTCAATATCTTCTTGAGTGTTTTGTTGAAAAAGTCAGTCAGTTTATTTTTAATTAATAAAAAAATTTGATGCATGTATTTTAAAAAATTTACATTGTTTAGATTAAAATAATAAATAAGTAGATTTTAAATACGACCTGGCAAACATTGTTAAATTTTTAAGCAAAAAAATTAAAAAATTGGAGCTTATTAATTACAAACAAATAAGTCCATATCATTGTTGCCGAAATGCAGAAATCGTTCTGGAAAATAAAAACTTGAAACGAGCCCTTAAAAATATAAGAAAAATATAAAATGCCGATATTATTATTAATTAAATATATAATATATGAATCTATAATAATATTGGTAATATATATATATATATGCATGTAACATTAAAAATAGCTATATATTGTTAAGTAGAATATTTTTATTGATATATAAATAATATTTTAATCATATAAAAATGACTAAAAATTAATTTATTTTTCTTTTTGTTTGTGGGTTTCCTAACATTACGAAAATTATTTTGAATCAAATTTTCGGAATAACAGAGTTTCCCACATCAAATCGAATTTTCGGTAACTATGCTCAACATTAATTAGCACTATAGTATTTTATTTTTTATTTTTTTATTCTTAAATTTGTGAGTGAGATTTCGTATAAGCACAAATAGTTTATAGATAAAATTTGTGTATAAGATTATATATATATGTGGTGGACAGCCAGCCGATGTAGGAGAAGAAGATTTTCAAAGGACCATCTTAAGAAAATAACTGCCTTCCAATGACAGGCCTATCCATGTGCACTGTTCATCATTTCTTTTTCATGTGATTAGAATACTAGAATTGAAAGGCCGCAATTAAACTGCCGTTACTTAATTTCCACAACGTTACGAAAAGTCCAAAATCTTGTACCGCTTGTTCTAGATTCTTAATGAGAATTATTAATGTAATAATGGTGGAAATAAAAACAATCAGTCTCAATATCTGTTTTGAATTTTGATTTGAAAAGCTATATTTTGTTTAGTCCTGATAAATGAAAGTAGCGACAATTAAATGGAATTAAAAAAATAAAAAACTACTAGAATACAATTGGTTTTCTACATTATCTTATAAAACGAAATGGTAAACAATGATATTTTACACATTACACACTTAAAGTTGCAGGTAAATTTTATGGAAAAGGGGGTGTTTGTCCGAATCTCTCGCAAGCATTCTTATCAGCACTTCACAATTGATAATTTTTGAATTAGCGATTGAGATAAAAAATATTAATTTAAAAAATTAATAAAAAAAATTATTTAATTTCAATCGCTGATTAAAAAATTAATGATTGTGACGCTACAGACAGTCTCTCCCTGGCACCACGGCTAGGCGCACCCCAGGTCGAATTATGTCCCATTCTTTTTCCATGAGGTGCTGGCAGTTGGGTCATTTCATCTGACCTTATAACAAATATTCCACGAACACAGCCATTATTATTCTTTACCTAGTTAATTGGGGGCTAATTAGTTTCATCCAAAATTCTTTTTGATCCTCATAGTTTCAATTAATACAATAATAGTTCCAAAAGTTTGAATAAGTGACATAATTTATCTTTATTATGTACACAAAATCATTTTAAATGATTAAAGTTACTAATTCTCATTTATTTACAGCTTGTTTGGTTGCAATTTATACGCTCCAATTTTTCAATTTTCTTCCTCAAAAGTTTATAAAATTTGGTTACTTAGTTTTTAAGTTGAATTTATTTGTGGTTTTAGTTTAAATAAGTTAATAATTTTAAATTAGAAGCATACAATATTTTCATTTGTCAAAGATAAATTAATATATTTATTTAAAAGGTACAACTTAAAAATTCCTTAGCCGTATACTAGTAATTTCTATAGCAAGGAACAACCATGTAACTTTTCTTGAACTTCGGGGACTAAACCTATTACCTTTTCAAAACGTACGGCCCATTTCTGTCACAAGCAGAACAATGGTAACATATAGAATTCGTTTTTAATCTTTGGGGACTATTATTGTAATCCAGCGTTCTTTTTTTTTTTCTTTTCCCTTTTGCGTGGGTCATAAATAATAATTAAATTAAATTAAATTAAATAAAAGCCAATTTAAGCTGAGCCTTGTCCAAAAGCTAACCTGCAAACGGTAAAGTAGCAAAAGCAAAAGCGCTTCAATCGAGTATAGTAGAGAGAGAAAGGGAGGAATTCCAAAACCAGAGAGAGAGAGAGAGATACAGATATGCATATGCATGCAAAAAATACACTTATCAGATCCACCAGAATCGACTTAAAAACTTCTATATTGGACAAACATCCAAATTAGAGGGAACTGAAATGACAAATTCTTGTTATAGTAATATTTTAGATAATGAGAGAATACATTTTAATTGTACCATCTAATCAAGGGGCCACATCCATCATTAAACCAAAAGGTGAAGTTATGTCGATAAACGAAAGTAATATGTTGGTACAGGTACCACCTAATATCAACGTGAAGTTAACAAGCACCAAGTATAGTTTGCCAAGAACAAGAAGCAGGTATGCCCCTAGAGGCATGATTATGTTGTGGTGCCATACTTCTGTAATTAGCTAGGGCCATCAGCTAATCAACGAAAATACATACTTTTTCTTTTTTTAGTTTTGCATATGAAAAGGCAACTGCCTCAAGCAGAGAACCCTACACAAGAAGTCCGTAAACTTCAGGCCAATTTGAGAGGATCTAAGAAATCTAAGAAAAAACAACTACAGGAAAAATCAACCTTAAGCCACAAAAATTGGAAACCAAGAATGTCTCTTCAGAAAAGGTAAAGCAATCATTAAGCCATTAAAATTTTTGGATTCCAACAGCAACAAACACGCAACATAACAAAAGAATGGAATATATTCTGAATGTTCCTCAAACTTCTGTTGGGACAGAGAGACCATATCCATGAACCAACCCCAAAATCGAGCCGTGAATTGCCAACTGTATACCAAAAAAGTGACAAAACTATACCAATACAAAGCTGTTAAAGTTATCCCACATGAGGAATTAATTGAGTTAACATGTGCTGTATAATGGGCTCCTCTCCTTCCCCTAATAGGTCCTTTTAGTGGGAAGTGATGGCCTTTAATATGGTATAAGATACATGATGGGCTTGTTTGAAAATATTTTATTGTTGATTTGACTCCACAAGTTTATTTGACCCGCCCGCAAGTGAGGGAGATTTTAAATTATCCCACATAGGGAATTAATTGAGTTAATATGTGCTATCTAACGGGCTCCTCTCCTTCCCCTAATAGGCCCTTTTAGTGGGGGAATGATGAGCTTTATTAAAAGCGAAAAGGAAAATAATGCAAATTTACAATTTGAAAAAGCAGTGATGCATCAAATAAAGACTATCACAGAAACATACCAGAATATCTGACGGAGGAATATTTAGCCATTGCTGAATCATCTGCAGCGTCAAACGAATATGAAATCATGCTGAGGGAGATCATTCATATAGCAGATGGGCAGATGGAAAAGTTCAGAGCCCAACTTACAGAAGCCCATTGAAGCCTTAAAGAAGAAGGGGTGAGAACAAGAACTGGCCAGAAATCTTGAATGCAAGTAGTCACAGCAATAGCCTACAAGCATGATAAAACATTTAGAAAGAATGATTAGTATGGTATGAAAAGAAAGTCAGCCATCGCTAGTTATTTCAAGATCTCAAGAAACAATTTACAGAATTGACAAAAAACAAATCTCCAGAATATAATCACATCTCAAGAAAACCTCGTGGAAACATATGGTGGAATTGTGAACAAGTCAATTAATATGATGAGCATTAGATTCAATTAGTTAAAGAAAAGGTTTATCAATTCAATTATTTTCATCTAAGTTTTATCTTCACTCAGCAGTTAGCATGTTAGCACCCCAGAAACTTTAATTTTAAAAGCAATGTACACGGAATGATAGGATTGCACTTAATTGAAGAAACTTGGTGCACTCATCTATAAGAAGAGTTAAAATAATGCCTAGAACAGTGTTGAAACAGGGCCGATGGAATTGGCTTTCAGAAAAAACATAAATATTAAAAGTCAGGGTTGGCTTTGAGGGAAAAAAAAAACATCATTATTTTAAAGGTCAGGGAGTTGAGGCTTTGGCTTTTAGCAGAGTGGTTATCTTATTCCCACATCTCTCTTTTCTCCATCTCTCTACACCCAAGCATACATTAGCCATCGTGGTATAGAGTTTTCTTATCAAAGTACAACAGAGTGCCAATACAACTCGGTTCAAAACTAAGCCCATCTATACCATTAAAAATAATTTATTCTCTTCAAAATTTCCCGGACAACGTAAATGCTAAATGTTAAGCTTGCCCCAACTCAAGTAATGAGGTCTTAAATACGAAGTACGGCACATTTTCTTGAACATCCCCATGCAGCAATTGCAAACAAATGACCGTTCAGTCACTATTCCAAATCCTTTCCTACCACCACTTATCATAATAAAAAAGATGTCTTCTTCGAAATGAAATAACTAAACACGAAATTAACACCGACAGGAGAAAACAAACATTAAGTTACGCTAAACAATGACCAATTTAAGAATGGAAAAATATCAAGTAATGACTTTGCCTGAAGAGTCTTCCCCAACCCCATTTCATCGGCTAGCAAGACACGTCCTCCATGTTGCAGTGCAAACCTGAAAGAGACCATATTAAGCTAAGGCTGCATTAAGCAACTGAAATTCATTGGTTAAAACAGAACAAATTGAAATAAAGACCTAAAGGAAATGAGTGGGTGTAGCCAACCAAAAAGAATCTTGGCTTACCTCACGCCATCTCGCTGAAATGGCAAAAGCTGTGATTCAACAGTACTTGGAATGAGGTCATATCTATCTGGCAAAAGAATTTAAGGGAAGTTCATCCAACGAACAAGATTTCATGACAAAAGCTAAATTAAACATGGTACAGTGCCAGAGAAAGATGCATGTGATGATAACATATCCAAGCATGCACTCAACTACTGTTAACTCTAGTCACTTGGGTCCCGTTTGGCAATGCTACCAGTTTCGATATTTTCTGTCTGTTGTCATGCTCAGGTTTTCTAATATTCATGAGAGGTCCATCAATGTATCGAAGAGACAATGGTAAAACAAACAGAAGCCTTGCACAACAGCAAGTCGCAATTACCTCGAAGATCTGCAACAGAAGAGGCAGCAGTTATAGCACGCCGCACTAAGGGATCTACACTCTGTAACTGGCGAATCAAAGAACACCATGACGGTTGAAATAAAAGCAACCAAGATTACTTCCAAAGAAGAAGATCAAAAGGAGAAGAGGTTATCGATCTGAACGGAAGATAAAGGAAAGGGAGATAAATGAATACCTTTCTTTCGATAGATAACAATAAAGGAGCAGTTTAATCTTATGAAAGAAGAGTGGGGCATGTATGAATATTGAATTCACAAGTAGGTAGAAAAGTGAAAACCCAACTTCCCTTGACTTTCATTTCTTAACTACATAACTCTAGAGGTGAACAGAAAGTTGGAATCAGAAAGATTTTGCAATTCCTACGCATCCTAGTATTTGAACTCCAAGCAAGGGGAACATGCAGTTCTGAGATTCACCTCAACCGAGTGTATACATAAATAGCCAATGTAGACAGAGAATATGAAGTGGATATTACCATCGACACGAAACAGTTTTGTAGTTACCTCGACATTAGCACCAAATGTTTCACTTAAGACTTTTTCTGCCAACAGCAGAGATGATCCCGGGAACATCCACAATCTACAGGTAAGCAAGAATAGTCAACTTAAAGCAGGGAGAAAGATGAAAATGTGAAAATCAGATATCACATTTGATGACAATTCATAGTCTCGAAAACACGTAGACAGTATACCTCTCCTTGGCATTCCAGCTTGCTTTTGGTATCTTGTGAAAAGCTCCTACAATTACCTGGTGAAACAATGGGAAAGTAAAAAGAAAAAAGGTAAAGTTAATGAAGTAAATTCCCAAAAAACATATTGAAAAGTGATGAAATGATCACCTGATAGTAAGGGAACTTAGCGGCAACATTTCCACTGGCATGTAGAAAGAACTTAACAAGCATCTTTGCGGGTTCCTTTGGATGATCATCTTCCAGCGCAAGAGACACGAAGATAACAAGTACACATAAGCAATCAAGACGAAGAAAAGTGGCTACAATAAGCAGTAAAGGAGACAATCAATCACAAACCAGTCGATTTTGGTTCCAGTGCTCTCGAAGGGGGAGGCAATACTCCTCTCGAAGGGGGAGGCGAAGCATCCACCTGCGTTTCTATCAGGAAAGATAACTGAAAAATGAAATGCTACAAATAAAACGAGGACTGGCAGAAAAGACTCAGGTTAAATATAGTTTGTTTGTTTTTTTTGTTTGTATAGTGTGGGGTTGTAGCAGCGTCTAAAATTCAATGAAGAGCAAACCCTAAGTTAAGGATAACTAACAATGGTACAATAATAAATAAATAAATAAATGATCAAAAGCAGGAAAGAATAAATTATCAGCATGGCATGTTGGTATTGTATGTATGTGATGAAGAAAATAAAAGATGAATGGACCTTAAAATTCAGAGGAGGGACTTGTCGTTGTTGTGGTTGTGGTTGTTGCGGGTAAGAGGAGCCAGTGGCGGCGGTGTGAGGCTGCGATGAAGTAGAGGCAGCACCAGCACCAGAAGAAGAAATGATGCGATGGTGGTGTGCGAGTTGAGTAAAAGCGTCTCTTTCAAAAGCATCGAGCTCTTCTGCGCTCAATTCCCAGTCATCATCATCCATTACCCCAACCCCCTTCCTTCCCAACTCTACTCTCTCTCTCTCTCACTCTCTCTCGGAAACGATTTGAATTTAGAAATTTTCCATAGGGTTTCAATCAAACCTTCCAATTTCTTTTATTTTCGAGTCGACTTAATGAGTTTTACTTCAGGCCCTTCATGTTGTATGTACATCACTTCGCTTTAATCGTCTCTCCTCAACAATGGCAATTCATTTCACCTCCTCCTTTATGTAATTTTATTATTATTATTATTAAAATATAAAATAAAATTAATACTACTCCCCAAACTTCCCTTGTGTTGGACACGATCTTTACTCCATTTCTTTTCCTTTTTTTTTTTTTTTGGTTAAAAATTAAAGCAAAACACAATGAAGTGGTTGTCTATTGAAAAAATTACATAGTTTGTCACAGTGAAATAAAAAAGTCAAATAGTACATAATGATTAATTGGAAAAAATGATTGCTAATAATTACATTATAGAGCAACCCAGTGATGGATAACGTTGATACACCAAATAATTAGATCCCTTATTCCTATTTAGAAACGTTCAAATTGTGTGTTAATACTCGAGAGTTCTAATAACAAAAGATTTCCGGTTCATTTGAAATATTGCGCTTGTATATTTATTTGAAAAACAAGAAGAATGTGCATATAAAACCGATATAGTTTAAATACAAATATTTCTATCGTACACGAGTAATAGAACCGATTTAACCGATTTAATTGGTACATAGCTCTACAAAAAATTCAAAAAATAACTTTTCAAAATTTAAATAAAATATATGTTACCAAATTTTACATATTTTTATTTTGTTTTATTCATTTCACCTATACCAATGATGGGCCAAATTTCTAATCATTACACATTCAAAAATAAAAGCAAACAATTATCTAAGGATATTTGGGAAGAGAAATTAAGCCTATTATTGGTAAAGATAGATAATTATAATAAACATTTTTCTAAACAGGTGTGCCCGTCTAGCTCAGTTGGTAGAGCGCAAGGCTCTTAACCTTGTGGTCGTGGGTTCGAGCCCCACGATGGGCGTTTATTTAATTTTTGTTTTTTTATGGTTTTCAATTTAAATTCCTATTAATTTTTTGAGCTATGGGCTGTATAAGATGGTTTTGGGTGGGCTTTGACTTTCAGAATTTACAATACTGCCCCCGAGTTTTCGAATGATGGAAAATTTGTATTTACATTTTATATATGTGGATTTTTTTTTATTTTTTTTTTAGTGATCTTGGATGCAATGCCATGATGCCAACTGGTTAATCAACTATAAAATGAAGTTAAAAAAGATAAAAGGATAATGGGATCTCTCTAAATAAATGAAATAAGAAAAGCCGATAAATGAAGTGATACATTACTTCCCGATATTGTTTTGAGGGCCCACGCCTCAAATTAATTTGAATTCTAGTATCAACCAAGTTGTGAGAAATATTATTTTAAATTATATGCGGCAGTAATAATAACCTTCTTTTTTTTTTTTTATCATGAACATGTAGTCAAATAATTAAGAGTTTATTCAAGTACTAAGATTTTCTTCGATCATATATATAATTTTTTGGTAAATATATTTACCTATTAATATTTTCACCATTTATTTATTTCTAAAAAAATCCCATGATTACAATTTCTATTTGGGCCTCCAAGTAGGTTGGATCCAAATTTCTTCTCTTGCACCCCAAGAAGAAAAAATTAAATTCCTTTTTCTATTATAGCCTTTATGTGAAGATTTGAAGATTGTGAAGAGAAACCCCAAATTTTTTTTTTAAAGTGGTTGATCACTTGGATTTAATGCCATTATGTTCGAAGTTCGATTTCTATTAGGAGCAATTTCTCGAGGCCATACTCACTATTGTGCAAGTTAGCGATTTACCCTAATCCATATAGAGAAACTTTCGCTGCACATAAGAGAAAAACTAAAATTTAGATTAAAATTACTAGTGGATCTCTGAATCATGGGGTCGGGTCGATGTGAATAAGGTAATTCAATATTAATGTTGGCTAAGTATGTGATTAATAGAGCTGGGTACATAGGTCAGCCTGGTCTGTTTGGGCCCGATCCGCATTAGCCTACAATTAAACGGATAGGAACAGGCTGACCCGCAAAGTTAATGAACCTCAAATATGCTAATCCATGTCCAACCCTTCTAGCCCACGGTTAAACGGGCTGGACCATGGACTTAACAATTTTATTTTACGATTTTTTAAAATTTTTTCCTATTTAGTGTGTTTTGCACACAAACTGAAACTACTAGAAAGAAATTACAGCAAGAAGTGAGCTTTTAACGACTTAGATAAACACAAATAAATGCCTTGCAAAATAATTATCTTAAAGACCACAAATCTTGTAAACTAAATGTGTCATACAAACTCATTTAACCCACGATCATGCGGGTCAAATGCTCAGACTT
>MKEJ01076232.1:0-2500 GCA_001753735.1 Embelia ribes
AATAAAATAATATATATAAAAAATCCCTAAAAGTCATGTTTTCCATCTGTGCATTAGGATTTTAAAGTCAACAATGGAAATTGTCTAAATGTAGAACAGCCCACATGACTTGTGTTAGACGTGTTCCGAATATAATGTATAATTTCTATGTACTGTAAAAATAATTTAATGAAGGCCTGTCATTTCGTTTTTTAAAAAAAAGTATGCATTAATATTTTTTATTTTTTTCTCACATATTTGAAACTCTGAAATTCTAAGAGGAAAAGTGAAATTTGTGTTGCCCAAAAAAGATAGAATACAGTGTTTGAATTTTGATGCAAGATTTCGTGAAAAAAGAGTATGGAAACGAAAACATTTATATGCATGCTAAAAGGTTGAAAAGATCGAAAAAATCGATCATTCATAACCATTGTCCGGAAGCTGTTAGCTGTTCCAACAGTAAGTGAGATTGAGAATTTCACTACCTCGAACTACCAAGAAAAGAAAGTTTTCGGGGAGAGAGAATGGGCATGGAATAGGGCCCAGTACTTTCTATAAGTAATTTCATCGGCTTGAACCTACTTGAGAATGAAGTTTCATTCTTTCCTTCTCTTATTGTATTTTTATGTGTAGGTCTTTTCATCTCTCGTTGGACGATTCCAAACTCTTTGCTTAGCTAAAAAATGTTAAAGACTATTGCATCCAAGGTCATTCGCTGCTTGGGCCAGCCTTTCTAACTTTAGAATTAATACTAAATACCGGAGGTGCCCCATCTTGACCTGCGGCTAGCATCTCAAGGTCCATGCACATCCGAGGAGAAGCCCTTTTCCAGATCCGAAGCTGCAGCAGCCACCGAAGAAGGAGCAGCTTATGACTTTGAAGCAGTAGGATATGCCTTTTCTTTCCATTATGTACTTCGGGGGAGCTAGGAGTGGAGAGGAATCCCAGTAGTGGAACCTAATCAATTGACATCGGGGATGGAGCAGAACCCGACTCTTATCAGATTCTCCTTTCCCAACTATTTGAGTTCAAACTCGCTTAAGAGCTCTTAATCAAATATGCTAAAACTCATCCGCTTGTCAATTCTTGGTGTAATACTCACTCGTAAATGATTGGTGTCAGAATTTTTCACTGATCAGGTGTGATCAGTCTCATCCGTGTAAGAATTAGGAATTCCTCTTCCAACTCGTCCCAGAATAGGCGTTATGGCAAAGAACAAGAAGAAAACAAAAGGAGAAATTTGTCCAATAGTAACAAATGGTGCCTCCACAGGTTGACATCCGATCCAACCTAGTAGTAAGCGATCCGCCAAAAGCAACCAAAAAATTCCTTGGTGAATCGGGCGAAAACTTGAACTACGTACATACATACTTTTAAAAAAAGGTAAAGCCAAGAGACATATAGAAACTGGTGCTATTGCGGCTACACCTCCAGATTTGTCAGGTATACTACGAAGAATGGCATGGATCGGTAGGAAATACCATTCCGGCACAATATGCGGCGGGGTCGACATCGGATTAGCAGGTATATAATTGTCGGGATGCCCCAAAACATTAGGAGCATAAAAAATCCAAATGGAAAAAAAGATAGCAAAAGCTACCCAACCTACTAGATCCTTTACATAAAAATAAGGGTAAGAAGCTATTTTATCCATCTCTGAATGTACACCCAATGGATTATTTGATCCATATTGATGCAATGCGGCCAGATGAAGAATACTGGCACCTACTAAAATAAAGGGGAGTAAATGATGAAGACTAAAAAAACGATTTAAGGTGGCATTGTCCACGGAGAAACCACCCCAAAGCCAAGTAACTATGGTATCTCCTACTACAGGTATGGCGCTAGCTAAGCTTGTAATTACTGTAGCTCCCCAAAAGCTCATCTGACCCCAAGGTAGTACGTATCCTATAAAAGCTGTCACAATCATTAATAGAAAAATGACAACTCCGACACACCGAACAAATTCCCTAGGACTGCTATAACTCGCATGATATAGACCACGAAAAATATGAAGGTGAACCACAATGAGAAACATACTTGCCCCATTAGCATGCATATAACGGAGCAACCAGCCCCCTTCAACATCTCTCATAATGTGTTCTACGCTGTTGAAAGCTAGATCCACATGAGGTGTGTAATGCATAGCTAAAAAAACACCAGTCACTATCTGAATGACTAAACAAATACCAGATAACGGACCGAACCCCCACCAATAACTAAGATTGCTCGGGGTTGGATAATCTATCAAATGCTGATTTAGTGTGGAGTATATAGGTTGTTTAAGAAGAGAGAATCGTTGGTTTCTTATAGTCATTTCTCTTTTCTATCCTGACAACTCTTGTTCCCCCATCTTTTTAGCGTTCTGGGACCCTACTAATAATATTGTTAGTACCCTTTCTTCCACCTCCGAAGGATGGAGGGGGTATACAGCGAAAGAAGCGTCGAAGGGGTCATCTTGGGTTACTGAAGAGTCGTCCGACTGCTCGGTGACCGAAGACGAGAGGTTTTTACCGCTTTA
>MKEJ01076232.1:7500-12500 GCA_001753735.1 Embelia ribes
CGATTCCAGCGAGGGTGAGACAGTCTTGGATACAGAAGGATGAGTGAATCGCAACCTTATTCTAAATAAAGGAAGGTAATCTGGTACATTAGAGCTTTCCTTTCTGCTGTTATACAGCTCGGAAAAGGAGCCAATCAGACAACAACAACAAAAGGTTTACAAGGGGAAAAAAAGACACCTCCAACACTCATTCCATCCATTATCTTTCTAGAGCTAAGGAGGGTTGGGGCTTTGAGCGATATCTCTTGAAGCGGTCTCGTATCGCTTTCTCAATCGGTTTCCCCTTCATTCTTTTATAAGGACGCGGGACATCTCAGAGTAGCCGCCTAAGCCTAGGGTAAAGGTGCCAAGCTCTAAAACTTCATTTCATTCTTTTGATGCTCTTAGAATAAGATCAAGAAGAACTCCCATTGAAAGATGGTTCGAGGGAGGCACTCAAGTTTGCGTCATTCATCCGGTGCTACTGCTTGACTATGAGTTGCCGCTGCAGAAGACAAGAAGAACGTCGACCCCTAGCCTAGTCTTTCGTTAGGCAGGGATTTCTTTCGTACCAAACAGAACAGTACGGGTGGGATTGTTAGGCGGCGAAAGTAGTCTTTTTCTAATATACGGAACCAGAAGTAAGTGAAGTAGTGCTCCCAAGAGTACTCCGAGCGGCAAGGGAATCAATGAAGAAAGTCGAACATATTCATTGGATGAAATAGGATTATTTCAAATTCATCAATCAAAGTAAGGAAGGAGGGAAAGCAAGTCTGCAGTTAGTGGTCCCGCCAGTGAAAGCGAAAGCAAGGAGTAGAAGTATTGAATTGACTTCCTCTTCCGAGCTTGAGATTACGATCGGGCTAGCACCCAATGAAGCTGGTTGAAAGAGAGGGATGAACTTTTCACTTTCTTGAACTATATGTCCCTTGGGGAAGAAGAAAGGCGAACATCCTATTTCTCCATTTAGAAGAATGAAATTCTATCGAAGATCGGAAATCAATGAATTTCTTCTTGCACTTTCGTTCTTAAGTGATAGGTCCCCCGGGGAAGAAGCAAAGGGTAGCGTTCTCAAGGAACCTTTCTAGGCTCGGCTACTGATCTGAGGGAAAGAGCTAGGTAGTTCGAGTTCTTAGGACGGAGCTTTTATTCTGTTGGAGCACAAACTGACACCCGGGCACGAGTCGGGGGACAGATCGAAACATGCTCCGAGACACAGGTCCAGGCTAGACCCGGTCTAAGGCTGAGGTGGGAATGCGGGTGGAATATATCGAGGTGATATCAAGTACAAACTGACTGGCCCTACAAGTACTTATGAAACCTTCTCATAAGTGTCACTCAGATCCCTACTCCGGCCTGGTATGGGAAAATAGGACAAGAGAAGAACACTGAACCAACGTCAACGGGTATGCACGCATATCAGATCCGATGAAAATGAATGCAGTAGAGCAAGGTTGGCCAGGAGAGAGAGGCGAGCCCCGCACCAAGGGTGTTCACCTACGAGACACCGGCGCCTCTTGACTTTCATGTGTTTTTCATGCGTTAGCTGCTTTCGTCCTTGTGCTAGTCGGGCACTTTCCCGCAGGTTCATATATTTTGGTTATATCTTGTGTGAGTGAATGAGGTAGTTTTACTTGCTCGCTTGTTAGCCACTGCCGTTTTAGTTGGATCAACTCCCCCTTTCTGCAGGTGCTGGGTAGTTTACTCACTTAGCGCTGTCCTCCGCTTTGCTTCTTACGATAGTATTGATGAGATCAACAAGACTCTTTGGCCTAAGTGGAAAACTGTTCATAATGGAGGTAATGGGAAGAGAATTAGAATGATTATTGGGTGGGATGATGAGGTTTGGAAAGTACAAGTGGTGGACAGTGGAGATCAATACATGCATTGTGAAATGAGAAGTGTTGATACAGGAATGCTCCATAAAGTCTCCTTTATTTATGCATCTAACTATGCTCAAAGGAGAAGGGAAGTTTGGTCCTGTTGTGTGGAACTTGCTAAGGTGAATACCCAAAATCCATGGCTAGTATTAGGGGACTTTAATGCTGTAAGGTTCACCCATGAAAGACAAGGAGGAAGTGGCAGATGGAACGCCATTTGTGAAGAGTTGAATAACTGTTTGTTTGAAGCTGAGTTGGAAGACCTCAAATTTAGAGGGCTACTGTACACCTGGAACAAGAATTGTGAGAAATTTTTTATAAGAAGGAAGCTTGATAGATCCTTGATTAACTCCACTTGGTTAGCCACCTTTCCTTTTGCTGAAGCAACTTTTCCTCCACATACTCTCTCTGCCCACCTTCCTGTACCGACAGGTGAGATAAAGGGTAACCCCCCGGATCTCTCTTACTAAAGGTTAGGATACAGAGAAAAAGTAAATCTTTGCTTTTAGCCCTTCCCGCCTCAAATAAGGTCTTTAGCCGCTAGCTCAGTTGGACAAAAAAGAGTTCTGCGATGCGTAAGACACCTTGCCTAGTACAAGCAGAAGCTAATTCCTCTCTCTTTCAGTAACGAAATAGGGCAGTTTTCCTTCTTTGCGTACTTGGAATCCCATCCTATAAAGAGATGGGGCACTGCCTTTCCTCCTTTTTCCTTAATGTGCAAGTGGGAACTTATAGAATTTGCTCCTCACACCCCCTCCGCTGCTAACTCGAAGGCAATAGCACTCCCTCTTTCAAAAAAGTATTCTCCATCCTCTCAGTTGCACGAAATCCCATAACCTTCGACTTGATGTTAGAAAGTCGTTCCTTTCGATCAGGTACAGAAACTGATAGACTAGGGCAATAGGTAATAAGTTCCCCCGCGCTATAGAAAGTGGACTTAGCTTCCTTTGTCTGAACGAAATCATCCCTATGATCCAAAACCAAGTCTTCGAAGTCAGTAAGGAAAAAGCACTAAGTGATGGGTTCAGACCCGAGCTCATTCAACAAGCCTTAGCTGCTGTCCCCCTCTGCTCCTATTCTAAGTCAGAACTCTTCTATCTATAAGTCGTAGCTCGAAAAAAGAACTCTAAGTCCTAGCTCAGCTCATTCACTCGGATTAGCTCTAGCAGCTTCGCTCCTTTCTTTAAGCGGTATACTCGGTCTCTGTCTAGCTCGGGAAGTCATTACTCTTCTAATCAGTATTTGCACCCTTCCCTTGGCACTTTATTTAGTTAGGGAAGTGCAACTCTCTAAAGGATTCGTCAGCTGTCCCAGTAGATAGAAAGAAATTCTTCCCTTACAACCCCTGAAGTTGGCCCATCGGCTCGCTCGTCAGTCTATTCAATAAGGACTCCAACTCCAACTGCCTTCCCGAAGCTCACTTAGGCACCGAACAAAGACTAGCCTCATCAAAAGAAGAGAGATCGAGTATCTGGACCACTTGCCAGCCCCACTACGAGAAAGCTATGCTACACGCCATTGTTCACAGGCCGTTGCAGGCCCTGAACCCTTAAGCACTATTCCATCAATAGATCCAAGTCCATGAGCCCTATTGTGTCCATCGCCCATCCCTAAGAGCCATTATCAACAGCGGTATCCAGCCGCGCGTGCAGCATTGTTGTGAATCAGGCCATCAGCTGCTCCCTCGATAGAAAGAACCCATTACAAGCTCTATCAGTGGTCTAGGTCGATTCCACCAAGGTCTATAGCCATAATCGTTCTTCATCTGGGTCTTGATCCAGCACACCTTCCACAGCCCTCACCATTTCCCTCAGCCGACCCATTTCTTTAAATTTGGAAGCCTAAAGATAGCGTTTTCTTCCCTAGATAGTTCGGAATTCATACTGGAACTTTACCTAAGGCCGATTAAGCCTGCTTTTCTAGAATAGGTGGAAGATAACTTAACTACCTTTACTAAAGGTTTATTCGCTAGAAAAAGCTAAGGTCTTTATTGAATTAGCTGCAAATTGCATAGCCTTCTTTTGATCCCTTCTTTTGAAGAAATCTCTTCTCATTGTGCTACTTACTATACCTATTAGATTAGGTAGTTAGGCCTAGAAGACATAGGCCCATATCGGGATTCTGAACGTTGGCTGACGCCCCTTCCTTCTCACTGCAAAAAAGGAATTCACAGTCAAAGACGGACCGAAGCGAGTAAACTACCTCCTAGGATTGAGATAGATACGAGACTGGCCCTGAACTCCAGCGAACCACTACAGGACCCGAATTGGACTGAACCCCCGCCTAGGCACTCCTACAACGGATAGAGCCTTGACTTCTTTTCTTCGGGTGATGCCTTAAACTAATAATCCCATACTAGCTTTTCTAAGTAGAGCTGCGCTCTCCCTATAACGCCGCAAATCCCAATAGAACGAAGAACTTACCTTATTATTACCCAAACGAGGAGATAGACTATCAGCTTACCACTTACTTAGATACGGCTGAAGCAGAGCCGGGGAACGAGACTCCCTTCGTAGAAAGTGACTGGTTCAGTGTATTAAGAGAAGGATGTTCCAACTGAATGAAGATTATGGCTTTTCATCTTGAATATATCTTTTGACTAGACTTTCATCTTTCTTTCACTGGCGAAGACATATCACGAGCGAGGGAGGCAGAAGCGGTGAGTACGCGGCGAAATCCTTTGTTGGAAGGCTTGCTGATTCATGATTTACACCTCTCTCCGCCGCTTCTTAGCAGTTGACTGCGAGATTAGCACTTTCTTCGTTACTAAAGATATATCTTTTCCGCGCGAGCTAGTTCAACAGTTCATTCTTGTAAGCCCCTTTGTCATCCTTAGGTTATTGGCGAATCGGTTTCAAAGGTAAGCTCTTCGTTGAGGCGCCGTCAAAGCCGACTTTTTGGAGTCTTCTACCATTTCTAAGGCGGTAAGTTTGGCAGCAGAATCGTTCAAGTTGTCTCTCGTTCAGCTTGCATGCAGAATCCGCACGAGTTCAGATGGCTTTATAGGTTTTATTACTATTTTACTTTCCACCACCAGCCCACTATAAATAGATCGCTGGGGACGATGGAAAGTTAATTGTTTTGGTTGAAGTCCTCTTTGGGTCTTTTGCGGAAGCAAAGGTAAGGCAACACCGACGGTTG